>VYZR01007967.1:93638-107337 GCA_013400675.1 Oxylabes madagascariensis
TAGGGCAGCACAGGGTGACACAGAGTCCTTGTCCTCGCCCTTCCAGCAGTGCAGAAGGGACACTTGTGAATGAACTGGCTGGAGAGATGTGCTCCACTCTCCTTGCCACTCAGAACTTGGCTTGCTGGAGCCAGCTCCCTAAAATCAGGCTCCAGCTGTGCCCAAGGGGTGGCTGCTAAGGAAGCGGAGGGGAGAGCACGTCCCTTCTCCCAGCTTCCCAAACCAGGTGTGGCTTTTTGGGAAAGGCCCCAAAGCCTCTAAGGGTCTGAAAAGCTGTGGCGTTGCACCAGGGCTGATGGCTGTGGTTGAAATCCTGTACTGGTTGTTTTTTTTTTTCAAAAAGGGCTTTCTCCACCAGAGCTTGGGCAGTAATAGTGCCTCAGTACCTGTTGTGGTGCTTGAGCCTCACATTAAAATGTGCATTTCCCCTAAATTAGGTAGATAATAATATAACACTGATTTTGTCCTCCAGTATGTTTATTGTACCTTTAAACCAAACAAATTAACTCCAAATGGCAGAGTTCCCTCTTGCTGTGCTGCTGGCAGGTGTTTACTGGTTTGTCTGAGAGTAGTGTCAGGAGCCCCTGAATTCCCCTTGCCTCACCCAAAAAACTATAACCCAAAACCTATTAACACGAGCTGGAATGCATAAGGTGCTCATGGGGGGAAATATTTCACAAGTACAGCTGAGGGTAAAAGCCTGGCAGTGTGATCTTGCGAAATCACGCTGCTGGCAGAGCTGGCAGCAAAAGGATCTCACCCATTTAATGTTTTTTTGTTTGCCCTCGCAGCTGTTGGAGTGCCAACCTTCCAGGGCATCGGGATACAATTTGCTTATCTAATATCTGTAATTAATCTGTGAGTGCAGTAGTGTTGTAAAGATGGAAAATGATGAACGGCAATAAGGCATTTCATTTCTGTTATATATTGTACTCTCCAGCCAGATTATTGTTAACCCCAGATGTTTTATGACTTTTTGATAATAGCACAGGGCGTTTTATTCTGGATATTAATTGGAGTTACATTTTCTAATGTAGAAGTTCATTCTGTCCTTCATTAAATAAGCTAAAATTGCACTATTTGTCAGTTTATGGTTCTAACAGCTCTTTATTTTTTAAGAGTCGTGTAGGAGGAAATTCAGATTTATTGTCCTGTATGCTGCTAGCCTGGGACAGGTAGAATTAGAGAGGAGAAACATCACAATCTCACAGCTCAGCATAAAGCTAGAAAATAACTCCAAGACCAGTGATTTTTTTCCTGTTTTGGTTGAAGAATCTATTAAATGGAAGTATATGAGAGAGTTTTAAAAGAAATTGATTTCCTTACTAACAATGTTTTCTTGCCTGAATAAGAGTTTAATCATATTGGTGGGAAACAAAATTGATGAACCTTTAACATCAGATGGTACAGAAATAGTGATTAGAAACCATTTGCCTACAGCTTAGAAGACAAAAATTTAGATTAAGCACAACTGAAACATTAATTTAATCTAATTCTGTTGAAGTCATGGGGAAAATCTGTTGTTGTAAAATTAATCTTACTCCTCATTTCCAGTTATGAAAAGAGTGAAATAATGTCAGTACAATTCTAGTTTAAAAGTCATCAATATATATTCTTGTCCTTTGTACCTGATGCAAGCATACCTCTCACTTAGGAAATCTCCTCCTCCTCCTCCTGTCATGTTGCTTGCTTTCTGCCATTCCTTATCAACAAAACTGTCTAGATTTAGCTTCCCAAAGCCAAGAAAGCGAGAGCCCAGCAGTCAAAAGCCTGCTTAGAAGAGAATTTAACAGAAGACAAAAAAAGTATCTCAGCTGCTTTACCAGGCTTGAGCAGGAAAGCAACCGTGGCCTTGGAGCTGTTTCCTGAAAGAAATGCAAAAAAAAAAAACACCTCAATTTGTGCACAGTTATTTTGCTTTCCAGCCAGGATTCTGGTCTGGGCGTATAAATAGTTTGGACTTGAACTCAGGTTGCCTTTTTCCCCTTGTCCCTTTCCCACTGATCTCCATAAATCATGGCTAAAGGAATCATCTGGGGAGAATGTCTCTCCTGCTGGTGCTTCTGTGCGTGGTCCAGCTATTTCACTCTTCACTGTTCTGGTAAAAGGAGTGCTTTGGGGTTTTGTTGGGGGGTTTGCTTTGAGGCACTCCTGTCCACTGAATCAAACACTTCCTAGATAGGAAGGGCACTCTCATTTAATAAAGAATTCATCTGTTACTGGCTTCCAAGAATAAGAACAAATTAATTAGTTCAGTCTCCAAACTCGAATTCTGTTTCTGCCTCCTTCACTGTGCGACACCAGAATGGGAGCTGTTGGCTCACAGATTCCACCACGGTCCTTCCCAAACTGTTGAGAGGCGCTCTGACAAAGTTCGGCCACTAATTAGTGACCTTTCCTAGGAGCAGTCCAAGAAGATATGTGGTGTCTGATAAAGTCCATCAAAATGGATCTGTATTTGTGCTACTAGAAAGACCAAATATTACGTTAAACCCTCATACTTCTCTCTTCTGTCAGCACCAGGGATCAGGCTGCTTGGTTGATCCCTCTTCCCAACTCATAATTAGTGAGCAATAAACTACTTCCATTTAGGCCAGATTGACTGAGCTAGGCAGGTTTTTCTCTTCTGTTTCAACTCCCCACTGCCAGTCCCAGTTCTGCAGCTTCCTGGTTGTGTGCATCTGGGCTGAGGTCCTCACCAGAATTGCTGATTTTCTGAGAAAAACATCATCTACTGGGGTTTTAGAGACTCCATCATTTAACTCTGTCATATTTCTAACACCTGATTTGTATTCATTTAGGAGCTCGTTCTGGGGTGTTTTGAAGTGTTGCCACGGAGCCTTAAAATTTAAGAGGTCCAATTTGTGATAGCTTTGAGCAGATGTGGTGAGGGCTGGAGTGTCACCTGAAGTGAGGCACAAGGCAAATAAACCTTGGTGTAGCCTCTCAAAGGACTGTGCACTGTCTGTAGAGGATGGTTCTGGTGCTGTAGGAGGAGGTCTGACTGTGTGACTCAGCCCTTATTTGCTTTAGGGCCTGTGGTGGGTTATTCACACCGCTGGCACACCCAGGCCTGCTCCCTCCTGTGGGATTGCAGGACACAGGAGCTGCCCACTCCTGTGTGGGAAATGGATCTGCAGAGAATTCTCAAAGCCTGACAGGAGGCTCACGTAGTCTTGTGCATCTGTATGCAAACTCTGAGATAAGGTGTGCTGACTTAGAAAGGCCATGGAGTAGAGAAGACGTTCAGAGAGAAATCGAACTAGAAACAAGTTTCAAACGATGGCCTTGCAAACAGACTAGATATTTTGGAGAACTAGAACTATGAAAGATCTGTTGCACCAAGACACATGTGAGGTATTTTTAGATGATTGGCTTAGAAGCATTAGCAGCATTGTGTGGCAAAAACTGATAGGCCAAAAAACGCTTATGATGTATTGTAATTAGGAAATAGTTTGGTGTCTGATTGTGATGGCATGAGATGTAACATCTGTACCATCTCACCCTTCACATGAGACTAAAATGGAATAGAAGCCTTTAAAATGCCTCTCAGGGGCCCCCTCTCTGGGTCAGAAAAAGGGTTTTTCCAACACCTGTGTTTGCACAAACGAGAAGTTATTTGGCTTGGCTGAGGTGGGACAGGGCTTTGCTGACCCACCTTGCTTGGCTGCCTTGTGTTCCAGGAGCTCAGGCGAGGTGGCCGGGGGGTGACAGCAATCTGTGACAGCTCCATGGTGTATCTGGGGCCTGGCAGTGCTGGCACGGTGTCTCCATCAGTGTGTGCAGAGTGCAGGGCATGCACAGTGCATGCCAATCCCATGCACAGGATCTCTGAAGGTCAGGCTTGGGACAGATTGTTCACAGAAGCTCCTACAGGTAACAGCCAAGCAACACGAGCAGTGTTAGCAGTGCTGGCTTTTTGCAGACTCGGTGCTGTTGTGTCTGTCTGGAAGTTGCACGACAGCAGCAATGGTGCACAGGCAGTAATGCAGACCTGAGATGTGCTGTAGCTCACGAATACCGAGGCTTTCTGTTGGTGACATCTGTCATCCTGTTGAACAGGAGACCTTCATTGTGTATCTGGTTTGGTGATTTAAATCCATGGAGGACTTGCTGGCTGAAAAAGCTATGCCACATAATGCTGCCAGGTAACTTTACTCAAATGGATGATTTTCTTTTTTTTAAGATGCATTTTTAAACTTAAAATAAATATATCGCTATAATACAGCAGTGCAGTTATTCATTGGATTGCATTTATTACATAATTCCTTTAAAGGAAAACCAATTATTTGATTGTTCTCACCTACCAAAAAACATCAATTAGCATGCCAGACTAATTAATCTTCTAAAAGGTAACAATCAAATACAGCACATTTCCTCCCATAGGAAGACAGTACTTCTAAAGGTCACAATTTAGCTGTGCACCTCCTTTTATTGCACTTTCTCAAAAAAAAAGGGGGGGGGGGAGGGAGGGGTTGAATGATGAGAACTGAGTTCTCTCTAATGCTTAATAAACTTAACCTTTATCATAGTATTGAACTTGATGATCCTGCATGAAAGAGGAGAGCATGCTGCTTTAGAGGCATTTGTGCTGACTGTTAGTTAATCATTTTTATTTGCTTTATGGGTACGACATGGAATATTTATTAAAATTCTTCAGAGCATAGTAAATATGAAGAGAGGTTAAAGCAGCAGAGGAAGAAGGATGGTTCCTCTGAGCAGAAGAGGGGGTGTGTGGGTACAAGTGACTGTAGGGGATGCATGTTGACTACAAAAAGATCTCTTTCTGAACAGTCGTCCTCCTGTCTGATCCTGGACATAACTTCTTGAGGTGCAGATAGTGCAATGTATGTGATTTATGCTGTTGGGGTTTTTTTTTGCCTGGGTTTCTACACTGTAATAAATGGTTAAAGAAATTTGTCATAATTGAAAAGAAATATTGAGTATTTTCTGCCTGTATGGTTGTATTAGAAAGTGTGTGGGGAAACAATCATTTTGAAAAGGAAGAAAAAAAGAATAAAAATATAATACTTTGCAAAGGGATATTCTCAAAGCCCATCAAATTCAAAGCTTTCAAATTTCATCTCCAATCAGGCATCTTTTATTGCTGCATTGTAAGGAGTTAAGTATCTTTTCTCAAGCAGACTATAATTCTTCATCATACACGGTATGCTAAGTTGCTTTAGGAGGTAACTAGAGAATGAATTTCTTTTATTGCTGATCCCGAAGTAGTGCCCAGAAATTCATAGGTTCCATAAGCGTTTCTAAAGATCCATTAAAATCATCCTAAGCATGATGGATGGCAGGATGCTCTGGTTTACGTCATGCTCCTCATCTGTACTAAAAGTAAGCTCTTGTTTCCTTAATTGAATATTAAATTTATTTTATTCCTTGGTAGACTAGACTTTTAGCAAGTATATATCTCTCACTTTTGTTTGCAACAGGTGCTAGTCTCACTGAAAATACACACCCCTGTGTGACTCTTTTCCCAAGAGGTTTAAGCACTTGAACCACATGGTGCTGATTGTGCCATAAATGGGATCTCTGTAGGTTAAACTGAAATGTGGAAACCTGAGTTCCTGCTGGCAGGTTGGCTGTGGGATGTAGCCCTGGTTTAATGTTTTCGTTTTTGGGAAATTCCTTTCCCAGGAAACTTTCTGTAAACAAGAGAAATGTTTTTGTAACTGTACCTGTGTTTATCCATTCTTTCTCACAGGAGAGGTTTCTTGACAAACATCTGGTTTGACCAATGTGATTGAAGAGGTTTGCCTTTGTTTCACCAATCAAATTGGTCTGTGTAAAATACTATATAAGAAAGTCACATCTCAAAAAATAAACTTCATTTTCTAGCTTTCTGATTGAGAGTCTATGCCGTTGTTTGATGCTCAACAACGACAGTGGGATGCTGCTGTCTGTGCAATATTAGGGGTTAGGGTTCTGCAGACTTCCTCAAGGTTGGACCATCACTTGGAAAAGAATATAAAAATCACAAAATAACTCGTTTCTCATCTCTCACTTGTGTGTTTTTCTCAGAGAAGGCAAAGCCAAGTGGTGCTCAGAAAGCAGAGAGAAGGCACTGGAGGTGACAAGTGCGTTTACCAGGCAGGGATGGAAACATGACATGACAAAGATAATAAATCCCCTACAATTTTGTGCTTTTTCTGTTCTGCCTCTGGTTTCAGATCAATTTTGGTCTTTTTCCCAACTTGTTTTTCTTTTCCACGATGCTGGTATGTGTAGCAATCACCATCCTAGATCAAGAACGTGTGTTCACTGCCTCAGGGATCCATGCCAGCATCACTGTTCTTGGTCTCCTTGGGCTGGGGAGTGAGGGCAGGGCTGGTGCCAGCAGTGAGGAGGAGCCCTTTGTCCCCTCACTCAGTGCACCAAGAGCTCAAACAGCTCCCACCAGCAGCTCTTCGAAGACGCCCCACCTCTGAATTTGTTTTAGGGATGTCAATCATTTGTGAAGTTCGACTTGCTTGTCAGTCAGTGCCAGCCTTCCCAGATAATGTGAAGTGGGGCTGCAAAGGCTCCCTCACGTTAAAGCCTCTTTAGTCACTGACAGTTTTGGTACAGGGAACATCAATCAGCGTCACTGGTGGGAGGAAGCTGTGCTGTCTCTGTCAAATTCCAGCGCTCCTGATTAGTGGATTTTGTTGTTGTTGTGTTCGTGTACTCCCCCAGGAAACCCACAGGATCACTTGTCTGACACAGTGTTGGCTTCCAGGGACATAATGTATAGCTTATTCCCAGAGCTGTAAAGCCTGATGTTTGCTCTCCAGGAACAGCAAGTGCCTTCAGAAGTCAGAAAGCTGCTTTTGGGCTGAGTTTATTTCCCTGAGAAATACATGTACAAAACTTTTTGCTGCCTTGTGTGCACCTTTATAGATGAAGTAAAATGTGCTGGCAATCGCTGCTTTAATTTTTGTGTGGGCAGCTGTTACATTTATATAAGTATTACTCTTTTTTCAGAAATTGCTAGGAGATATAAAAGTTTAAGTTCTCTGCTGGAACATAATTCTGGCTTTTGTAAAAGCCTTGCATCTCCCAGCCCGTCACTGTGCTTTGCCTGTCACAAGCTTGAGTTTGTCTTGCTGCTCCTCTTAGAAATCCAACTCTTCTGCAGCCGCCAGCTGACAGCAAGGAGTCGATTACTAACAGAATAAATCTAAAATAAAACAAAAACAAAATGCAAAGCTTCCCTCAGTTGAGCTTTTTCATAGAAAACAGAGAGGATAAATGGTAATGACTGTCTTCAGTGAGGTCGTCTATCAAACAACCCATTAACTTATTATTTCTGGCCAGAGGGATAAAAGGAAATATGGAATGTCCCAGTTTGGGATATTTGAATGTGAGCAAGACTGCCAGCCCTGGGGATTGTCCTGTGGCAATGAAGGACGTCCTGAGGTAGCCACTAACTTTCCTGCTGTACAGAAAACTCCTTTTGGAGCCTGTTTGATGGGTTGTAATTGCTCTGTGGACAATCTACTCTGTCCAGGTGCTGGGAAAGGGCTTCTCCAGGGGCACAGCTCAGGGTGCTGCCCTGCAAGGTCGGTCTGGATTCCCCATAGGGAGAATCCTGTGGGTAGATCTGCTGGGAGCTGCTGACACCCTCTCCTTGTGCCTCAATCTGCCATTCCCTGCTCTGGGCAGGAAATTCCCCCTTCTTGAACTCAAACAAACAAAGAAAACAACCCTCTCCACCAAAAAACCCACCAAACTAAACAAAATTGAGGTTGTCTCCATTAACTAATAAGGCAATTTTATTGAACATGTGGAAGAGTTAAAATGTTAATTGTGGTGCTTGAAATGTTGGGTTTTCCATACTAGATACGTGGGTATTCAGTTACGTGGCTGTACAGTAAATATTAAAGGTATGTTATTATACTTGGAGTAACTCACCCTGTCCAGGTTTTCTATAAAAGAACTCATGTTTTTTGCTGGAAAAGGGACATATTTATCAGAGGGAAAACTCTGTAAAATATGAAGAATTTCTATGTGACCTTGTAATAAGGAGAGGTAAAACTGTTTGCATGCAGGATATCCTTTCTCAACTGCTGCAAGTATTTTATACACCTCTGGCTGTAGGATCAACAATGCCTCTCCATGGCTTGCTGCTTCTGTGAATAATCAGGGAACAGTCTCTTTTGCAGTGAGTTTGATTTGATAAGATTTGGTACTGGAATGATATTACAGCTTGCAAATATTTCAGTCAGCTTTAATATAAATTTTTATACCATGCTAGAATGAAGCCACAGCCTGAAATAATTTTACATCATGAGCCGTTCTAAATGAAAGTACTTGCAGATTATTTCTATCACATATGTGCAGGAAAGAATCTGTTTCTGCCTAAATAATATTTAAGTCCATTACCTTAGGAGAAAACAGTCATTTCAAGCTTTAGCACCTGAGTGCTGCTGAGCTTTAGTGATGGTGATAGGGATGGGTATCAAAGTGCTGCCTTCCCAGGAGAAACCTTGCTCCAAACAAAGCTTGGGAGCCTCACTAACAGGTCCTGGATGGGCACAGTCCAATGCACTGAAGGCTGATGATGCAGCAGCTTGGCTTGGCTTGCCCAACTTTTGGAAGCGGATATAAATTCATTCAAATATATTTTTGTATGTATATATGTGCACACACCCATTTCTGATGTATTTATATATATACATAAAAATTATAAACATGCAATATCTTTTCTTGCAGAGGTGGCTATAGTGTTTTGGTGCTTTCGAAGTCACAACCCAAATTGCTGCCTTTGGGGGATTTGATGATCTTAGAGCTTCCCTTCTCCCCATGCTGCTCCTGCAGTGCAGAACAGCCCAGCTTGGAACAGCTTTCCTCTGTGCTGCTTTGTAGATCTGATGGTTTTTGTTTTTATAGGTCAGACAGTTTGTGAGTGAAAGAAGTGCTGGGCAAATACCAATCCTTTAAATATCTTGGGATTGATGCTGCCAGTTTTCAATGAGAATTGACTGAATCGTGATTACAGTCATTGGAAAAATGAGCGAACAGTGCATCCCTCAGTTAGAAAATTACCTAAGTTCATGTGAGAATGTCTGAGTTGAGATGAAAAAAGGTAATATTTGTGTGTGTGTTTAAGTCTTTATTGCGTTGGAGTTAAATAAGGTTATTGGCCTCAGGATCTTTGGTTCACATTGAATCGCTGAATTTTGAGACTGGGGTTTTTGCCTGAGTAGGTCAAGGAAAATAAATGTCTATTTACATTTACAAATTTTTAAATGTCATTTGATTTATGTAACAATTACTGGGAGAAAAACAATGCTTTTTTCTTAGGGTTATTTCTTTGTTTCCTTCTGTGAAAACTGAATCCTTAGAAAAAAATCAACATACAGCATTAGGAATATCCTAGTTTCCACACTCATTCTTTAAACATTTAGTGTTGGCTTCTGCAGAAGCATTTCCTGCATGTTCCAGAAAGTTGCCTTTAAACTTGGTGTGCTGATAGTCCTGAAAGGATTTAGGGTGGTGCGAGGCTGCCAGACAACTTGGGCTGCCACTGCAGCAATAGCAAATTTCATCTCTCCAAGGCTTCTGTTCCATGGGGTTGTTACTGGAACAAGAACTGAACAAATATTAAGTCATGCCACGTGTGGAGAAACTTAATTTGGCACTGTGGTTTTGATTTGACAGTTGGCTCTGGAAATGTGGCTTTTTTTACTTGCTCTTGTATTAAATCTTCGTGCCAGGTCTTCAGATGTTAATCTAGATTTTGTCTCTGCCCATTGTTTTGGAAGCGTTACGCCACCTTTGTGGGGAACACCAAGGTCTGCTGAGTAAAGAATTGCAGATTTAACATATTTTGGGGTGGTGGGTTGTGTGAGCAGTGTGCCAGCCCTCTCTGTGTGTCCAGGCTCTCACAGCCCTCACTTCACACCAAAGCCTGGGAGCTGCTCTGGGTGTGCCTGCAGGTGTAAGGCAGCATCCTGTGCCCAGGTGCTCTGGGCTGGCTGTAGCAGCACAGTATATGGCCCTGTAAACCTGATTTAGCACCTGTAACCTTGGTTCTGTGCTCCCCAGGGACAGCAGAAGCTCTCAGCAGAAAATGCGAAATTGCTCTTCCCATTCTGCCGTAAGATCAGTGCTTTTATGTCACCAAAGCTGTTGTATCTCTGAAGTACTTGCATTTTTAAAATCAAAGATAAAGATGTACCTACAGCACTTCTGTTGTTAAATTTCTTTATGGTATCTAAAGCAAGCCACGTTTTCAGTACTTTAGTGGAAACAGAGAAACACTGTTTTTCCTTTATTTATTCTTGATCTCTGGCTGCCTGGAATTCGATCCATTGAGTCTAACTTTCTTGCAGAACAGAGATTAGGAAAATAATATGATTAGTAGGATCAAAATCAGATGTTTTAGTGTACTGAAACCTATGTTTGTATACAGGAAAAAAATAACCTTTCAAGTGTCTACCAGCTCGTAAAATTAACTGTCAGTGTAACACACGCATATGTATTTTGTTGAGATACAGTGGTGCACATGAAATCTGCCGAGAAACTTGTGGGTTTTAGGATGTTTAACTTTTTGTCCCTCTCTACAGATGGGTATGTAGCAGTTTCAGGCTCGTAATATATAATATATATTTTAGGTAATAACAGAAGTATGAAAGTTAAGTGAAACTATCAACAATGTATTTTTAAAAATATGATACTTTTGTTCTTCATTAAAAGTTTATAGGAGTTCTTAGATTTCTGTTAATGATCCCAGTATTTTGCAGTGCTTGAAAATTAGATTTTAAGTGAGAAAAGGGGCTTATTTGAATTCCCTTAACCAGAATAACCTTTACATTTTCAGAACTCTTTAGAGTGGTATTAGCTCCTCAGCTTCCATATTAAAAAAAAAAAAATAAACTCAAGAAAAACAACCCCCCTAAAAAGCTTCTGCTGACTTCAAAATGCCCTGAGTTATTCAAAGCTAAAAAATGGAAAGAAAATATTTTTTTTCTCGTGTTTGTCTTCACAGCATAAGTATTTTTTTAACATAAGATGTGAACAACTCTGCAATTCTTCTGTACATCTAAATTTTAGGGGAGGTGTCTTCTCAGCTTATGCCAGATCAACACAAAGTTCTTATTTTAATAACAAAATGGCAGGTAGAGAAGATCTGTTTATTTTTTTTTCTTTTCTGTGTTGTCTAAACTCATTTTTGTGAGTTACTTGGACCATTTTTCATCAGAGCCAAGGTTGGGAGGAAATGATGTGTTGGTAAGTTAAGGTATAATGCATGTTTATACATTTTGACTTTAGAAGTCCATGTTGTTCACAGAAAACGTAGAGAATTTTTATATTCTGCACAAAAGTGCTGACAAAGGGTTGGGTAGTCAGACATTAAGTAATCTTAGACCTCTCAGGAGTCCGTGTGAATACTGAGCGTTATTAGTTTGGGCATGTGGAAATCTCAGACCTGTGAATTTCTTCTTGGACTAGTGACACTTGGGAGAGAGGTTGGTTCTGTTTTGTTTGTACAAGAGCACGGTGCTTTATGAAATCCATCTGCTGCTGGCTCAGCAAAAATTTCAAGCTCTGGATCTGTAGATATATTGCCAAAAAATGCAACCTGAGTTGCTGAAATATTCCCTTTCATGAAAGTGGGTATGGGTTTATTACTCCAGCAGCTCTTTTGAAGATGATCAGTCAGATCAATTGAAAAATGTCTGTATAAAAGTTGGAAAGGCACATGCAGGTGTATAAATCTCATGTTTTGGTGTGTTTTCCTTAACCCTTTCACTACTAATTAATAAAGTAAAGGAGTAATGAGATCTTTTGTAATTTTAGTACCTCGGCAGGTTCTTGTTGTGGGTTCATTGTTAACGTGGACAATTGAGGAATCATTATGAAGGAATTCTTGGGTATGAGATGCAGGGAAGTCACAGCTTTCCTCCCAAGGCTGTTCAGGAATTCCTGTATGAACATGAGGCACTGAAAGTTCCTGGTGCAGCCACAGTTCTGTTTGCATCAGTTACAAATGGGGGTGCTGCTGCTCCTATTTGCCTATTAAAAACCATATTTGTCTGTTTTTCTGCAGTGTGACAAGGGAAACTAGGGGAGATCTAATACTCTTCTAGATCTAATACTCTACTCTGACCATTAGACCAAGTAACTGCTAAAATGTCAAACGCTATTCAGGCATGTTCTGCAGCAATACGGCATTTTTGGACGTTTGTGTTAGTGCATTGTAAATGTTAACAAAAATAATCATGATGAGGCATTGAAATTTCTTGTACTCAAGTAAAAAAAGTCAGACTAGTGCAAGTAACTGTACTACTTTTAAGTAATTTTTAAATGTTATTTTTAATATTAGCAGGGTTTTTTTTAAAAAAGTTTCAAACAAGTGTCTCTTCACGCTGCATTGTGTCCCTTTAAATTCTGAGCCTCTCTACTGGGGCGCTGCTCCTTCTCCTTCTAAACATGGTGCTGCCTTCATCGTGCTTCATCTCACTGTGCCACCTCTGACCATTAATGCAAATTGGAGGCCAGATAAGAGTTGCTCTGGATTTAAATTGGTGCAACTCACAGCAGAATCTGTCTCCAGTTCATATTAATGACTGCAAGTGGGAGAAGCTGCCTGAACAGAGAGGAAGCTCTAATGAGACCATGTTCCTTCACCCGTGGCCATATCTCTGCCACCTAATCTCTTTTCTAGACTGCCGAATCAAGTTCATTTAATTGCATTTTCAGTTAAAGTCTGCAAAGTGCAAATATGGGAATAAACAAGGAATCATGTTTGCATGTTCAAATGTCTTTCTCTTTAGATTCAGTGCTTACATTTTTCTTGGTAATTGCACTGGAATTGCTCTGTGCAGCCATGGCTGCTCCTGGGGGTGGGAGGAGGATTTTTAGTCCTGATTCTTGGAGCACCTGCGGCATTGCAAGAGCCCACGCTCACGTGGGCCTTTTCCTCTAGAGAAAGTTCAAATAAAAACCAAGAGAATATTTGTTTGTCCGTGCTGCTGCTAATAACAGAGTGAGATTTCTGTGCAAAGGCACTGTCTGTCAGCAAAGCAAACACAGCGTGTTGTGATGTTTGTGTGCCTGGCTAAGGACAGTATTTATTTCATCCTTGGAGAACTTGCGTGGAGGACAGAATTCCCACTGTGTCAAACAGGATCTGCAGCAGATACCCTAAACTCCCTTCTTTGATAAAGTGCCTTTTGTCAGCAAGTGTGTATGTTGAAAATTAGCAGTTCCTTCAGCACAAAAAACCTTGACATTGAGTATAATTGAGGAGGTTAGTGTCGGCGTGTTGGTAAGTATTACCTGTCATTTGAAATATGACAGTGCTGTAACTGCAGGACCTTGGGGACGTCACTGTGCTGGCACTGCCATCTGACTGCCTTGGAGTCTGCCAGACAGCTTCCCAGCCACTTCGACCCTGAGATAATTAACATGGCCCTGGAGGCTTCTGCCTTTTGCTTTCCTGCACTTGTTGTTTAATAAGATGTTTGTTGCTCTGCTTGTCTTTGACGCAGTGGTGTGCCATTAGGGACACGAGGTCCTTCGCATGCTGTCACAGTTAGTGGGTTTAGGTAATGCTGTCTGTGCAGCCTTTCCTTTCAATTGCAGCAAATTAAAATATTATCATCAATTAGCCAGCTATGCTGGGTGGCTCGCTCTCTTTCTGAGGGGATGCACATATATTTGTGGTGTGTGAAAGCAAGGTGACAGGGAGGGAGACTAT
>VYZR01007967.1:132497-144488 GCA_013400675.1 Oxylabes madagascariensis
TGGGAATAAAATCAATAGAAAGCTTTATAACTTTGAAATTTACGTGAAACTCTCAAAGCAAATGTTTTTAAAATGAAGTTGTCTGAAGTAGCGCGGGTTTCCATTTGTTTGTGTCACTGGAAGGATGCAGCAGATGAAGCCCAATCTAGGAAGCTATTAAATGTATTAACTGCCAGATGAAGGAAGGAAAGCCTGAATCCAGATGTTTCTTCTGCTTCAGGCTGAAGGGTTTATAGAATAGAATCTCTTCAAAAGGAGAAGTCTGCNCCAGGAGCTTCCAGCAAATGCTCATACAATCTGATTAACATGGTTCACATACAAAGGGCGCTGGCCTGGGGACTACCACGTCTCATTAATGGAAATGAATTTTTCATGCCATGGCTGCTATGTCTCTGTGTTAAGACTTTTCATTTCTTTTTCCAATTCTGTCTCTTTTCTGTATTGTATTATTTTTTTTTTTTAAGCAAAAAATGTCTGTATGAATTTTAACAACCGGTTATATTACAGGTCTGAGAGTTTTTATATTTGCATACTGATGTTATTTTTACTAAGAAACAGATGTATTGGCAGCAGAGGAGAGAAAGGGAGTGCAATGGCATACATTTGTGTTTATATTGAACCCTTTAGCTCTGATTGAATGCTGGATGAGTTCAGCTTAAGGATGAGGTGACTTGATCTGTTCTTGGCAGCAGTCCTGCTTTGTGTGGGAGGTTGGAGCAGGTGACCCTGTTAGGTTCCTGCCAGCCAACATTTTCATGGTTCTGTGAATTGTCAACTTTTCAGTGTAACTTTCCATAATTAATTCCAGTATTGTAATTGATGTATCATCCCATCTTTTTATTAGGCTGTAACGTGTTCTATTGTGACATGAATCTGGACACGTTCTGGTTTATAGCTGAAAGCAGGGACAGAAGTCTTCTCTTAGCACTGTTCCTTGGGGTATTTTGGATTAATGGTGCTTTTTAAAGACAATTGGAGAGGAAGCAGTAGTACGTATTAAGCCAGTGTGCAAAGTATGCTCTGTGACGGGTCATCCACAGCTGCTTTCCTGTGGCATTTGTTAACATTTTTTGCTCTCAGCAGACTGTCATTTTCTGATTACCATTACTTTGTTGGAAGTTCCCAAACATCACTGGCTGTCTTGTCCAGGGTGTGTACCTGGACATGGGTATCCAGCATCTTACAGGATCATCAGCCCACATTTAGCTGATGGCATAGACCTGAATTAGGAGAAACCATCAGCCCTTCTGTTGATGTTCTCACTTTAAAAGGGAATTGCTGCAATACCTCTAAGCATCAGTTATGTGGTTTATAGCCTCCTTTAGCTCAGTGTACTAAGCTATATGTTTCTTGAATATGTCCTCTTTGTTCTTGTCATAATGCACACTTTGCTTCTCTTCAACTGCTAATGTCTCTAAATCAAAAAGTTCTACAGCATAAACAATTTAAGCTGTAATAGCTATGCATAACCCTGGCCAAGTATAAAGAAGGTTTATGAGAAGTTTTTCCTCTACAATCACTGATCTGTTTTTTTTTAGATTGTAAGGTGTGTATCACGCTCTTCTCTAAGCGGTCAAGAAGTGTTATGGTTGCTTTTTAGGAAATTATTCATTGAGAAATGTTATAGACTAACAGTATAAATAAGCTCAGTCTACTGGCAGCCCGTGATAAGTTGTGCATAGATGGAAGTTTGACTGTCTACTTGAGTGTGTCAAAAATGACCAGATCAGGCTGAGACTGAGAACTGAGGTAGTCTTTAAGATAATGGACTTCTCCAGTTTATTTCTTGCAATTCCCTCATCTCCATACAGCACAGCAAGGCTGAGAGATTTCCCTAAATAATGATTTAGAAGACCATCAAAGAGAGGCTGATGACTAAATCACAGGTTAAGCAACTGTGCCTCTTCTCCCAAGGATGTGGACACAGCTGGGTAGGACCTGGCTGAAAACAGCATCAGATCTGGCTGCTTTTGTGGCTTTGTTCAAGAAGGGCTTAAGTAAAAGTGTGAAATTCTTCTGGAGAGCTACAGAAAGCACACACGTTACTGATATGTGAAGCTTTACATGTAGATGTACTTCATCACAGATGTTAAACCTGTGGCAGAACTGCCACAAGATGGATGTGCAGAGGAAACACAGAAAGGAAGGGTGCTTCCTTTAATTTTTAACCTCAGGAATCCACTGAGGATTCCTTTGTTGACCTGAACTAACACATCTCGGAATTTCTTTTTAAGAGAAATCGTAAACTCATTTCAGTGTGTAGACACTGGCGGATTCAGGATGCCGAATGTCACACCATGTTGACTATGTGTGAAAAAACATGTTCTGATAAATTCGCAGGAATTGTACTCCATGCAAAATTACACCTCCAGGCAGACTCAAATGACCACACTCTTGACATTTCTCAAACTTGACAGCTTATTTCAGTGGAGATTTAGGAAAAAAAAAGGTCAAAGGACACCAAACATATTACTGCTCTACTCTGCCGATAGCTATAGCAACACTAAATCTTCTAATATTACATCTTGGGGCAAATGAAGGGTTTCTCATTTAGGCCCCAGAAGCAGGAGTAAACAAGGCTTAGTAAGAACAGCTGAGGGAGGTGGTGTTGTTTGGAGAAAAGGAGTCTTAGGGGAGACATTATCTTCTCTACAACTCCCAGGAAGGAGGTTTAGCCAGGTGGAGTCGGTCTCTTTTCTCAGGTAGCAAGTGGTGAGATATCGCTGTTGTACACCAAACAATGACACAGACTCTTGTTCAGAAGGCTTAGAAAAATGACTGTTTGAGATGGGTCGCTCTTACACAGTATTTTACACAGACTAATTTGACTGGTGAAACAAAGGCAAACCTCTGCAATCACATTGGTTAAAACAGATGTTTGTCAAGAAACCTCTCCTGTGAGAAAGAANGAACTACACCCCTAGGCAGCACAGAATCCGAAAACAGGAAAACTAAAACTTAAGGCATCAGTGGTGTAGTGGTGGCCTTGGCAGTGCCGGGTTAATGGCTGGGCTGGGTGACCTTAAAGGTCTTTACCAATGGTTCTGCCATTGTACAGCTCATATTCAGGGCTGTTGCAGCCTCCAGCAAATGTCCCTTGGCCTGACCAGGAGCAGTCTGGGGGCTGACAGTGTGTGAACAGCTCGATTTCCTCCTGACAGGAGTGTGGGGTGCCCGTGTGCCCCGGCAGGTGTGCGGGACACCGAGTGCCTCCATAAACACCGAGTGCTTCCATAAACACCGAGTGCTTCCATAAACTCCGGCTCATCCCGGGCTGCAGCAGCAGTTGCCACGGCAACGTCACTCGGTGTACTTGAGCTTTAGCATTTGAGAGTTCACCCAGAAAATAAATCTGGCGTGATTATGAAGTACTCTTGCTTGTTTTCGGAATTCTTTGGATGCGGATCGTCGAAAAGAGCAGAAAATTATGTTACTGCCTTTCTGTTTTCTGCCATAAACCATGCGCAGAATCATTAAAGCTGTCATCTATCAAAATATAGTAAAATTCCAATAAAGCTAAATTGTAAATGTTGCCATCTTCAGCTCCGTAATATATTATTTTTAAGGTCTCCCTGTCATTGTTGAACTTGATAAAACTGAGTAAAACCCCACTGGGCAAGAAATGAGAAAAAAAAAATCTAGAAAATTGAAGTATTGAAGTAAGGATTTAGATTTTTTATACAAGTACTGACCTATTTTTCTACAGCAAGTTAGAAAAGCACAGGATGGTGACAGCAGGAACATTTTTGTGTGTGTCTATCAGTATTTTTAAATATATCATTTAAAGTCTTGTTTTATCCAAAAATTTACTCTTGACATGAGACATCAGGACTTCACATTTCCTCTGTATCTCTGATTTCCATGTGAAATATTGCTAATAGGAAGATTTGTTTTCTGTAACAACCAGCTAAGTTTGAGAAATTGATCCTAAACTCTAAAAACTGGAGCACTTGGAACAGATTGCCCAGAAAGGGTGTGGAGTCTCCTTCACTGGAGATACCCCAGAACCATCTGGGTGCCAATCTTGTGCTGTGTCCTCTGGGACGACCCTGCTGGGGCAGCGAGGTTGGACCAGTTTAAGATAAATTCGTATCCCAAATGCTCCAGAGTCATCAGCTTCTTTGTGGGTTGTGGTTTCTTTTTTTATTTGGCCGTTTTTCTTTCCCCAAACAGAATGTGTTAATATTTTCACTGCAAGGTTTTGTCAGTGATTGTTTAAAATCAGGAATGGAGTTGATGCCTGTGATGAGGTCAGATTGCTGTTTTTCTTGTTTGTAGCTCATCCAGAAAAGTGACCTTTTGATTTTGGTTTTATTTTGTTTGTTTTAGTTGTTAGTTATCTGGTGGGTTGTGGTTTTGTTTTTTTATGTTTTTTTTTTTTTTTCTGGTTTGTGGGTTTTTTTTTCTTTCCAAGTTGTGGGTTGAAACCACATAGTATTTTGCAATGTTGGTTTGCATCTTTTGAAGTATAGCACACTTTATTACAGTGTAGTAGCTTGCAAGTGTACAGTTTCCAAATTTTTGAAGTTAAAATGACTTATTTTTTTATAATAATAATTGAAATAGGATTGACTGTAATTAAAGAGAAAAAAGAGTTTGAAAAATATTAAAGTGAAATATGCCCAAGCCAAAGACTGGCAGTGTAAAAATTTCCGAAGCAGAAATGAGTCATATAAAATTAACTTTCTTAAGAACTGCTATGGCCTGTTAGTACAGCTATTGCTGTCAGCATTTTCAAGTTAAACACCATTTACAATGATTTTATTTCACATCAAATTCAGCTAAAAGCTTAAATGCAAATGCCCCAATAATAGTTTTTGTCCTGGTAAAGCTTTGTATTTTATCTCTTTCAGAGGCAATTATAATGTCTGGGGGGATGTAATGCCAAATATATTATTGATGAAACCTTGAAGTTGGAAAAATGTATCTATGCAGGCAAACTGGATATCAGGTTAGTGTACAGACAGTCAAGGTGAGGAAAAACGGGAAAAGGGAAAGACTGATGTTTTGGAAGAAGAGCTTTGGGTGGGATGGACAGGAGCTCGGGCAGAGTTTTGGGAAGGTAGGTGGTGGGGAGGTGGTTTGACCAGGAGGATTTAGGTGGTAGAGCTGGGGCCTGGTGCAAATGAACAGAGATGTGGGACAGAATTTCTTCCCCTTACACCCAGCTTAAGAGCAGGGTGTAAACGCACGCACACAACACATCCTGACTGGCCCTGGAAGTCCTCTTTCTCCGTCTGCTTCTTTTAGAAACACTGAAATCCTATCGAGTTCCCTTCTCAAGGAGAACAGCAGGATCTTAGTGTTGATTCCAGTGGAAAAATGAGTGATTAATTCATGAACTAAGAAACTGAAGTGTTTGTGTGTGTGGCTTCTCTCTCCTTGTTTGGCGTTGTCATCCTGATGTTTGCAAATGAGCAAAAAGAGTGAACAGTGAGAAAACTGAGCTGTTCCCACCCTGGTGGGAGGGAAGAGCTGTCCTGGAAGCAGAGCAAAGGCAGCAGCACAGCACATCCCACAAGAAATGCACAGGCTCCATAACAGAGCCATTTATACCGATCTGATTACACTGCAGTTTTAATAAACCTCCCTGGTAGACTCTGCATATATCACTGATGCTGTTAGCTCCTATTAGGTCAGTAAATATATCTGAGTTTTGTTTCAGACAAATAGGTATTTGCAAACGAAACGTGTCTGGGAATGGGAAAGATCTGTGTTAGTAATACATGCCCAGCATATCAGAGACCAGCTAAGGCTGCCTTTTTGGTACCTGATACTTGTCTGCTGGGGAAGAAGGAGCTTCCTGCAATCTTTCTGCGAGCCCCAGGAATTCAGAGATTCTGAAAAGGCAGCAGGCAAATACATCCATGTTCCTATGCACATCTGGATGGCCCAGGATATTATAGCTCAGGGGGCTGATGCGTTTGATAGTAGGAAAATTAACTCTTGTTCCAGCTGGACATCGTCATGCACAAGTCATCAATCAGGGTGTGCCACAGACCCTGCTCTTGTCATGTGGTTGTCCTTTGAGTTGATATGAATGGTATCCTGGTCCACATGGTTGTTGGTGATGTAATAAAATCAATGAGAGATTTTGGAGAGGTTAAATACTGCATATCATTCATCTATGCCAAAAAGGACTTACTAATGAAGAGACAACTTTAGATTCAACTTAGCTGTGTTCTACAGGCCTTTCTCCAGTCTGATCTCTCTGTTGTTTCTGCTACAACACTGCTCAGTCTTTCAAGTTGCATTCATCTTCAGTGAAATGTGAACAATTGGTGAGTTTTGCCATTTGTTTTTATCTGGTGGCTCTATGGAGTTACAAGGCACTAAACTGTCCTTCTGTAACTGAGCTGCTTGCCAAGCCCATATCCCAAAGGTGAGGGAAGGGAGAAATCATTACTGCACAAATTAAGGCAGCGTTGATGGAAATATCACGTTCTTATTTTTGAATTACAGGGTAGTGTAATGTTGCTGTTGACAAGGGCATCATAATCTCTTCTGTAAACAGGGGTTTATGACTCTGAAGAAATTTGTCTCGGCCTGAAACTTTGCATCATCTCATTTAACAAAGTACTAATTTGTTGTCATACATACTTTAAAGCCTTGCAAGTGCAGTGGGATGTTGAGTTCCATGATAAGCACAGCTATTGGATCTTTAAACAGGTGATACTGCATCTTCTTTGAGGGTTTTCCTAGGGACAAAAAGATTACAAGGACTTAGAGGAAAAGCTCTGTATAGAAGAATATCTCTGTAAAGAAGATATTGAGAAGAAAATAAAAATGAAAGACCCCTTCAAAATGAGATGAGCCAACTGTGGCCCTGATTTCATGCCTTAGATGCTTTGGTTTCTGAAATTCTTTTCCCAGGCGATTTTCTGTAAACAAGAGAAATGTTTTTGTAACTGTACCTATGTTTATCCATTCTTTCTCACAGGAGAGGTTTCTTGATGAACATCTGTTTTGACCAATGTGATTGAAGAGGTTTGCCTTTGTTTCACCAATCAAATTAGTCTCTGTAAAATAGTGTAAAAGAGAGACACATCTCAAAAATGAAGCAGTCATTTTTCTAGCCTCCTGATCTCGAGAGTCTGTGTAGTTTTTGGTGTAAAACAGCAACAAGCCAACTACCCTGGAATTTTGGCTGTATGATTGTACAAAGTCTTTAGGAGAATACCTGGGTGAATTTTGCCTTTTCAGTGCTGAGCACTAAGTGCCTGAGAAGGGCTTTGCAGTGGGCAGCCCGTTAACACTTGCCGCACTTCCCTGCTGTGCATGAGCCTGCTAATTGTCTCAGCTATTTATGAGCTGCATTTAACAACTGCAGCACCAGTCACAAACAATTTACAGTAGTATGTCCATATTGCTTTTTCCTTGTTGGTTTCATAAAATGTTGATGTAAACTCCCCTTTCTTTTGTGGAGGTATTGGAAGGTGGCAGGACCCTTAATGAAGATCATATTCTGTAGTTTTCAAAAGCTTTGCTGGTAAGGGATTGAACCAGAGAAAGTTGTCAAGAAAAGAAGTTTTTGGTGGTTCCATAACAAGATGTTCCTATCAGGCAGGATGTAAATGTGTTATTTTTAAGGTCAAAGCACAGGCAGAGAGTTTTGAAATGGGCTCGTTAAGGCAGTAACGATCTGATAAAGCTGACTCTCCTGATTTCTTGTGTACAGTTAATTGAAAGGATATTTAGCTTTGGTTTGATACTTCTTTATAAACATTCTCCCCACAAATCAGTGGAAGTATAGATATGTACATCAGCTTTATTGGACATCAGCTTGGCTCTGTCCACTATTCCAGAGTTTATGATCCCCTTTGCTGTCCCTATAGAGTGGCTTTAAAGCTCACTTGGTGCATATTCAGACTTCTGGCATTTTGCAGTTGCTCTTTTATCTTTATAATAAAACATATATTTAACAACAATTAAATGTTGTAACAGCTTGCTGGCAGATGGGGTGAATTTTCTATCTCCTGAAGTTTTCAAAAATGTCTTTCAAAAATATGTTCATTTTATGGTCTGTGTTATAGAGAAGACTGAACTAGGGTATTGTAGTGTTTTTTCTTGACTTCAATTTTTTTCTGCATTTCTATTGTATTTTTTTTGGTCACAGTTGACTATTACTGTGAATATGTAGTGTTTTACTTCTCTTTCCAATTCCAAGCCAAAACCACATTTAATAAATAATGTTTAAGTCATGACTACTTCCTTAACGAGCTAAATACCAAATACTAAATAGAACAGGGGGTACAGATTCCATGGGACAAATGATCTGTGCCTTGAGAACCAGGAGACCCCTTTGTACAATTACTTTTGGGATGGTTAAATGCAGTGCAGGCCCTGATCTGAGATACTTCAAGGTAAGTTGTGCTGTGTCCTTACACTGAAACAATGAGCTTAGAAATATCAGTGGAAAAAGTGGAGTTAACAGCTGCAGCTACTCTTGCATTCTTTGCATTCTTTAACTAAAGGACATGTGTTGCTAATAAGACCCTATACTCCAAAGACTGGTCTCAAATATAAAACTGAATTGAATATTGATTTTTTATTTTAGGTCATTTAGCTGCTTGCGTGTTTGTTGTGGTGTTTTTTTTTGGTTTTTTTTTTTTTTTTTCCTGAAGTGAGGAAACTGGTTTTGGTGCTTTGAATGAAAATTGAATTGCTGAGATGCTAAGATGTGGAATGGGGTTACTGATCATCTGCATAACAACCATTAATAACCATTTAAAGAAATTTCCTATGAATTTTTATTATGCATTTATATGTAGATTTAAATAACCTTTATTAATACACTCCATTGAACAATAATACACTTTTCTTCAATATCATAAATATGGGGAAAACTTAACCACAGATAACCACAGATAGGCAATGGACAACATTTATAAGCTCAGCAAGATTAATATTTTCCATGAAACTGCATCTGAAAAACTGCCTTAATTCTGGTTTATGGCTAGTACAGGAGTAATCTGCCAAGGGTTTACTTATTTGGCTAAAACAGTTTGTTAAATGACTTCAGGAATTCTAGAGCCAAAATTATGTGTTTATGAAATGCAGTGATGATTTGCTTTGCTTTAAAGGACAAAAAAAAATGGTCTTTAATTTCTAATAAGAAGCAATATGAAGTGGAGTTGAAAAGATGAGGTTGTTGGGCAGTTGATATTACCTAGCAGTGATCTCTGTCACTGATGGTTTGCAGATTAATCCTTCCACTAAGAGAAGAGGAGAGGGAGTGAAAGGGCAGATAAAGAGCTTGAAAATGAGTTATCTCAATTTTCCAAAGAATATTAATGCATGATTTGATGTGCAGTTGGTGCTTGGCAGGAAGATCAGTGCAGCAGGCATCATTTCTGGGGCTGGCATTATTAAATATCTTCCCGAACAACCTGGATGGAGAGGCAGAGTGCTCCCTTGGGAGATCTGGAGGTGATTCACAATCCTGGGGACTGTGGTGCTGAAGTCCAGAGGATCCTTCACACCTGAGGGCTGGGCTAACCAAGTCCATGGAGGGCAACCACAGCAGCTCTGCCACTGTTTGACTTTGAAGCCATTTGTGGATTCCGCTGGAATTTAAAGGCTAAATTTGCAATTGTTATTTAAATAAATGATGCAGGCTTTCACACTAATTTCAGAGGCTTTAGTTCAGCTCACTCTAAGCTCTGTTGCTCCCGCTACATATGGAAGAGTTTGGACTGCAGGGGGAGAATTGATTTGCAGAGGGACAGGAATGGTGACTTGGGATGTGTGGGCTCTCCTGGCTGTTCCCAGGCTGTCTGATAGTTATAGGTGAGGGATATTTATATGGCTGTAGGGGGAAAATAGGAAACTGTAAATTGGTATTGTATAGAGGCAGATAGCCTTTCAGGCTGTGTCATTATATTGGAGCTTGCAAGCGGTTTGCTCTCTTCAGAGAGCTTCAAAAAGCTGAATTCCACTTTGCCATTACAGTGGGTTGCTCTATTATGTGGTAATGTTACTTGGAGATGAGTCTTGGAGAGTGAAAATGCCTTAAAACATAAAAATGGAGTGATAATGTAGTGTTGTAGGTGTCAGTCCAGTGTTCATCACTATGAGAGGTTTCATATCTTTATCTTCATTTTTTTTCTAATTGAGAAGTGAGTCTGATGTTTGAAAAGCCCTAAATTACGGATGCTTATGTGTTGGAATGGCTATTGTCAGAGTGTGGGGGAAAAGGCACCCTGTTGTTGCAGTCTGTCAAAAATGATTTGTTGAAAATTGACTTTGAGTGTTTGTACTGGAGGTCAGAGTTCCCTTTAGAGGGCTTCTGCTTCCATAGAAATATCTAGAAGTGCCACAGTTGTGCCTTGCTATTAAAAGAATGATTTTGTTACAAATACTTACCTGACAGTGCTTTTGATTCATTAAAATGGGAAAAATAAGTGGAGCAAAACAGCTGGGACAATTTCTAAGTAAATTCATCAGTCATTCAGGAACTATGCATTTAAAATACCTATAAATAATAGAATGCTCCATCTAAATGGAAGCCTTTTATTGATATGTAAGTACAGTGTCACCCTGAAGTTTCTTTTTTAATTTATCATTTCCTTGTGTTTAGAATCAGATGAGGCAATTCATATTATTTCCAGCTTTTCGACTTTATTTTAGCAGCATTATTTCGTATGATGTGTGAAATGAAATTGTTGCACACAGTTGTTAAGCTTTAAAATTACTTTCAGGTAACAAATAATTGTTTTGGAAACTCTGAGCCCTCACTCAATTTTTTTTAATATTATCTCGAGGACTGACAAAATAATTGGATAATTTCCGTGGTTTGCCATTGGCACTTTTAAATTCCTTTTATTCATATTCTTACAATATATTTCCCATGAGGATGTTCATGGGACTGCTGATCCTACAAAAGACAGGACAATGGAAATGGAGAGAGCGAAATACCGAGAACCCAGTTTTTGGGCTTTATTGTCTGTTTCATTCTCTCAGGTTCATGAAGAATAAATAAATTGTTTATGCGTGCATATAGAAACAAACGTTTATGTTTTAAATTTTTTTTTAATAGATAAAAAGATGGCCTATCACAAGGTGAATGCAGACCAGAGAGCACAGGGGCACTCTCCATACCTTGACAACGATGAGCTCCAAGCCACAGCGTTGGAACTGGAGTGGGACATGGAAAAAGAGCTGGAGGAGCCTGGCTTTGACCATTTCCGACTGGACAGTGCAGCCCAGCACCACCTGGGGAGCTCCCAGAGCCCTGACCTCGACCTGGAGCCCATCCAGCCTTCCTCTTCTCCAAAGGGAAGATTCCAGAGGCTTCAGGAAGACCCCGACTACATCTCCCACTACACGAGACAGCCACCAAAGAGCAACCGCTGCAGCTTTTTTCGGATACTGAAAGTATTTTGCACTGCTTTGATTTTATTTATTTTTGGGATTGTGATAGGATATTATGCACACAAGAAATGCCCTTCTCCCCCAACATCTCAAGAACCAAATAATCCTCATAGCTACCATGAAATTCTCAAGGAAATCAAAGCTGAAAATATTCAACAAATTTACAGGTACGTACCTTGGCAGGTTTCTTGTCTAAATGCTCTCAGGTGCACTGCTAAGTCTTCACCTGATTTTTTTTTTTTTTTTAATGTGGAATCTTATTTACAAACTCTGAGTTTTTTTTTATGTTCAGTTTTATCATGATGCTGGGGACATGTTCATAAGAGTGTACAAAATTCATTTTTTAATCATGCAAATTTGTGCTAATCATCATAGGTTTTGCTTTAATAATGTTCTATTGCTAAATATATTATCTTTAATGTAAATTAATTGAAAAACATAGGTAATTCAAATTGAATTGAAATAGAGACAGTAGAGCAGCTGTCCTCAATCCAGCTGACTGCCAAATAACGCTATTTGAAAGCAAGGTTGATATGATGTTTTGTAATATTTGGTGCTTTGAGAAATCCCCTTCTAATTTTTGGCACAAAAGTGAACTCTAACTGGTGTTTTTTCTCT
>VYZR01007970.1:0-13058 GCA_013400675.1 Oxylabes madagascariensis
TTTTCCTCAGGATCAGCACTCCCTTGAGGATCTGAAATAAGGGCAACTGTAAGAGAGATTATGGTGGAGATGAACACACTGAACCCGAAAAATACCGAAATGGCTCACCCTGGTTTTTTTGGGTTTTTTTGGTTTTGTTTTTGGTTTTGGTTTTTTTGTTGTTGTTGTTGTTTTTTGGTTTTTTTTTTTTTTTCCTTTTTCTTTTTTTTTTGTGTGTGTGGTTTTTTTTGTTTGGTTGGTTTTTTGTTTGGTTTTTGTTTTTGTTTTGTTTTGTTTTGTTTTGTTGGGTTTTTTGTTGTTGTTGGTTTTTTGTTTGCTTTGTTTGTTTGTTTGTTTGTGGGTTTTTTGTTTTTGTTTTGGTTTTGTTTTGTTTTTGTTTGATTGTTTGTTTGTTTGTTTTTTCCGGTCAAATTCATGAACGAAGAAGCCAAATCCCTTGCGGTAGCGTGTAACCTACTCCAAATTTGCCTTGGTGTCTGAAGACTTCATGATAGAAAACTTGATGCCAGACTGTGAAAGGGATTGCAGTAGAGTCCTGGGGAAGTGCAGGTCTCTGGGGCCCATGTGTGTTCCAGGTGAATTAGTAGAAATCCTGGAATTATAGCATGGTTTGGGTTGGAAGGGACTTCAAAAGTCATCTAGTTCCAACCCTCTTGCCATGGGCAAGGACAATATATGTGAAATACCTGTGCACTAATGGCATTAGGGGATGCTGGGAGAAATACAAATCGCTCAGCCAACATTGCTCCGATAAGGAGTCCTGCCCTTGAGTTCTGTCAAGTGTTGGAAAGACATGAAAATTATGGTCATCTGGTTGATATATGCTACTTCAATTTCCAAAAACCTTTGCAAGGAAATGTGGCATTGCATAAATTCAACAAACCCAGGACTTTTGAGTAAATGTTCAGGCAAGATGGAGTTAGCACTCCATCACGGAGGGTGAGGTGACTGTCTGCTATCCAGGCTTCATAGATAGGTTGCTGTGAGTATCCTGCAGAAATATAACAGAGTTCTCCCCAAAGATTAGAGAGTACATCATCTTTGAGAGGAATCATCCAACAGATTCCATCATGGAGAAGGTTATTTTTTCAGGTTGTCACTGGGTGAAGGGAGATGTTAGTGTCCCTGTGGTCATGGACAGTCTTGTTCCTGGTAGTGGTGGTGCCATGCAGTGAGTAATTCTCACCAGTGGCCGGGACAGACATGTAGAAGTTGTGGGTCTGCTGAGACAGAGCAATGTGTACCTTCCCTTCCTCAAGTGAAGGCTTTACAGACTAGGGAGTGAGGTCAGCATCCTACTGCTCATGGAGGACTGGCCTCCTTTCCTACTAAAACAATTAATTTCTTCCTGGGAACAAAGCAGCTCATCTCCTACCATCAGCATGGCTGAGGAGTCAACTCCCTGGGACCTTGTGATCTACAAGCTGAGGTATTCCTACATCACTTCCACTTCAGCACTGCCTGGTGGCCAGATTCTTTTAGCCCTTAACAGAGATAGGCATCAGCTGGCATTCCCAAGGGAGGGAGAGGAGTAGCACCAGGCTTAATGGGGCCTCAGCGAGGCTGTCACTGAAATATTGCTCTGCCACTGCATTCTGAGGGGCAGGGGATTTGTAGACAGTCTGAGTCCATCAGCATCTGCACCTAGGGTAGGGGTAAAGCTGATGCCCTTGGTCTGACCTCTGAAGGATCTATTTGACATGTATTTTGCCCCATGCTGTCCTCTCCAAAGGTGACAGCACCCTTAAGGTAGAATGTTGCTTGTGGCAAACACAAGGTTCACCATTTCCTGTGAGAAACAAGTTCAGGAAGAAAGTAGGAGGAAAAGGAAGAAAAAGAGGTTAATTAATCTCTACCAGCTGTTGGCAGGTCCCAGCCTGTGCCTCTTCCTGATGCCTGCTTGGTGGCAATGACCACAGCAGTGGTGGAGGGGTAGAGGGCTGCTGCAGCCAACCTAAGGAGGGCTCTTTCCTCTTTCTTTTCACAGGTACCACATGTTTTTCTGTGTGTCTATCATTGGGCTGGGGAGAGAATTCAGGAGGGAGAGGGGGAATGAAGTAACATGGAAAAAGAGTAAAATTGATATTTTGGCTTTGGGTTTTTTTTTTTTTTTTTGGAGGGATGGCAGGATGAATAAGGAAAAGAATAGAATCACAGAGACATCGAATAGCTGAGGCTGAAAGAGCTCTGTGGAGGTGCCTAGTCCACTCTGCTGCTCAAAGCAGGGTCACTTAGAGCAGATTGCCAGATGCCATGCCAAATCTGCTCCAGTGCTTTATCACACTTTGGAAAAAAATAATGTTTAAATGCGATTTCTTCTATTTTAATTTGTGCCCACTGCCTCTTATACTGGATATCATTGAGAAGAGTTTGGACCCATCTTGTATTTATTCACTTTGATATGATCCCCACTGAGCCTTTCCTCCTTGGGCTAAACAATCCTAGCTGCCTTACAATCTCCTCATATGTCAGATTGTCCCACTCCCTAATCACCTTAGTGACTCTTAGCGGAAAGTTCTCTGTGCTTACTACAATATATCCATATCACTCTTTTACTGGGAATCCAGATCTGAACAAATAATGGAGTCACAGTTCTCCTCAACAAAATTTACGCCTCAAGGCATACTTAACTTTATCCACATCCTGCTTTACAACCAGTTTTTGTGAAAGGGAGTCACCCTGGGAATGGATGCTGATAGTGGAATGATAAAAATAAAACGCTGTTTTTACGGTCAAGCAGCAAAGTGAAAGCAAATGAGATGTTATGTTTGGGTCCAGCTTCAGTAAAGGCCATTTAAAGAGGCAAGCTTTCTGCAAATGTGCCTGTATCTTCAAAGCTCCATTTGAAAAGACTAAAGGAAACTCTTACTAGTAATGTCACAAGATGAAGAAGTAAAGTGTCATTCAAAAACCTGAAGCTGTGTTCAAATATAGAAGTGAAAAACAAATCAAGCAATATCAGATTAGTTTGATTAATAACTTCTCAAAGTTGAAAGAAACATGAAACATCAGAAGTGGGACAGCTTGCCAGGAAGTCTATAATGCAAAAATAGAGAAGGAACACTTAGGACAATTGTGGCAATACTGAGGAGCTTGAGGGAGGCTCCTGCGTCAAATCTTAGCACACAGCATGAACAGTCTCAAGCTCGAGTACTGTGAATTATGTTGTTCAAGAAAGAGAAAAAAAAATTTCAAAAATCGGTGAGTCTCTGTAATTAGATGGTGATTACCAGTGAATTTAAAGGAGCTCAGTGATTACCCATGTCAAGCCAGAAAGTTTCTGTATCACGGGCTATGAAAATACGTAACCTGACATCAAGGATCCCAAAGGATGTAATGGGGACTACCTAGCAATAAATCTGAGGACTCAGCTGTGAACGTTGACTAACTCTGTAGTTGAGAATGGATTTAGTGGACACGTGGATAACTATGGCACATTGGAGAAGTCAACATTACTTTTGCTGACGATGACATTATATGATACAAGGCGTGCTGGTTTTGCATTGATTGACAACCTGTTACACCAACTGGGGAGCGGGAGACGCCTCTGCAAACACAGATGTTTAAAGCAAAACAAACGCTGGGAAAAGCTCTTAGCTTCTGGCCTTCGAACAGGTGGGCCCGGGCTGCGCCGGGCTGCGCTGCGGTGCTGGCCCTTTCCCGGCAGAGCCCGCCGGGCTGTGCCGGCCGGGGGATGTGCTGTCGCCAGGAGTAACCCTGCAGCCAGGACCAGCGCCCAGAGGAGCAGCCGGGGCCGGGAGCGGCGCCGCCATCCCAGACCGGGAGCGGCCGCGTGGCCAGGACGGCGCGGCCGGGATGGGCGCGACGGCGGCCGCCTCGGCGTGGCTCGCCATGGACTTCGTTTGGTTCGCTGTTTTAGCCAGCTGAGCTGAGGGCTGAAGCACAAAGACAGCAGCAGCAGCTTTCCTTGTTCCGGCACTCCGCACGAAGGCAGGCGCTGAGTAAAGCGGCGGCCGGCACAGCCCGCACAGTGCCAGCAGTGAGCCCGTGCCCAGCAGCGAGAGACACGGGGAGGGAGCGAGCTCTCTGTTCAGAGCCTGAACGAGATCAACCTTCCAGCGTTGCAGAACTCTGTAAAGACTGTTTAAATTGATAAAACTTGAGAACAGGTAGACTTGTGAACACCACATCTCTCTCGAATTAGAAAAAGGAAGAAGTGGGGACAGGTGGGGAGAACAGCATGAGACACTGAGGTCAGTAAAGAAGGAATCAAATTGTAGATAAGAGGGGATTGAGGGGGTGCCTTGTTCCTGCGTTGAGCTTCTTTTGTGAAGCTATGGTGAAGATATATTTTGGATACATCAGACTTTTTTTTTTCCCCCCCTGTAAATTTATGTAACGCATTGGGGGATGTAGTATTCTCCCTATAGTAGTGAGCAGAGGTACCAGTGTTGCAGTGAACAAATGTTAAAGTAGCTGTAATTCAATGAGAAGCTTAAACAGAAAAAGAGGGAGATGAGAGAAATGAGAAACCTTGTCCCGGGAGTGAAAGGGGAGGACCTCTGTTCCCAGAGATGAATGAAAAAAACTTGTTTTTATGCTAGGGCAGCCCATCCTTAAAATAGCATCCCAATGAGCTTCGGGACAGCTGCAGAGCATGGGAGAGACTCTTCACACCACAAACAGATTGTTTTCCTTTCCCGGGCAGCTAATTTGCTGTGACGTTAAACCCACGAGAGAACTACTTTTTCTTGTAAAAAGTCTCCATAGCACGATAAGAGAGACTCCTCTTCCCAGAAGGACTGATGAGAAACTATTTTAGAAGTGATAAATTGACTTAAGTCCCAGGTTTTGTCTCTATACATTGTCCATAGGAAGGAGGGGAAGGTGTTCTGAAAGTTTTATTCTGATTCTTATTAATTGTTTTTCTTTCAGTTCTGTTTAAATAAAGTTTCTTTATACCCTTTAAGTTTTGAGCCTGCTTTGCTCTTCTCCTAACCCTATCTCAAAGCAGAAAGAGTAAATAATTTTAGTGGGCACTCAAAACATTACAAAAGGGGACATTCCTTTGGTCAGTTCAGGTCGGTTGTACTAGCTGTGTCCACTCCCCGTTTCTTGCCCACCCCAGTCTGCTCATGGTGGAGGCAGAGCGGGAAAAAAGAAATTCTGATGCTGTTCAAGCACTGCTTAGCAATACCAAGACGTGGGTGTGTAGTCTGTTAGTCACAGACTAAAGCAGAACACAAACAGACTGCTCTGAAGAAAGGTAACTGTCCTTGTCAGACCCAGTACCGTCTGTCAGAGTAAGACCCCTTTTTGGCCCATCACATCCATCAGTCTGAGTCATCACTGACCAGGGGATCTTCAGCCAATGTGGCTGATCTTGGAGCCAGACTCACCTGAGGCTACTGCTTGAGACAGATCATACACTCACATGCCTTTAATCAAGGACATCCCTTCAGCTTAACCAGCTGTTCAGTGTAATCCCTTTTTAGAGCATCTATCACATGGCATGGCTTTTATCTGCTGTGGAATGAAGCCTGTTGCGATAGTAACTTGCTCTCTTCTCTGTTGGCTTGCATCTGCAGTCTTTTCAGTTTTCTTTACAATGGCCTTGGTAAATGGACATGTGATTTGGTTCTCTGGCTCACCCTGTGCAGAGGGCATGTGGTGTGGCAAACAAGCTCTTTCTAGCACTATTATCACAGTTACCAGATTTACATGGGTCTGGCTCTTCCTATGTCTGTCCCCCACAATCCTCTGGATTGGGACTCTCCCTCAGAGCTGCAGTGGTCCCTTCACCTCTTAAATGCTTTTTCCAGGCTACTGTGTGTGTCTCACACTGTGTGATGGTCCCTGAATGGCATCACTCTTCTAATACCAGCCCCAGACTGTTTGATTTAGCTTCTCCCTACTTGCCTATTGCTCCTTAAAATAGATGTTCAGCCCTTCCTTTCCTCCCACATTTCCCTCCTTGAAGTCAGGTCTTAATTGCATCAGACATACTTGTGCCCATCAAACACTGAACTTTTCTATTCTGTTTAATAATTGCTCAGCGCTGCTTTTCACACATCAGTCCAGTATTTCCTTCCCCAAGCTCTTTGATCCTTATTTCAGCCTCTTGGCTGGCAGCCAGCCATGCCCAAGTGTATCACACTTAGTTCTTCCTGAGACACATTTTTCCTCAGGTTTCACACTGCCTTTCAGTATTAGTGAGTTTGAGGGGAAATTAATTTTCCATGTTCTGGTTTTGGCTGGGGTAGAGTTAAATATCTTCATACTAGTTGTTACAGGCCTGTGTTTTGAATTTGTGCTAGAAAGAGTCTTGATAACACAGAGATGTTTTTGTTACTGCTGAGTACACAGTGTCAAAGCCTTTTGTGCTCCCTTCACCACTCCACCAGTGAGGAGGCTGGGGGTGCACAGGAATTTGGGAGATGACACAGCTGGGAAAGCTGACCCCAACTGACCCAAGGGACATTCCATACCGTATGGTGTCACACTCAGCATATAAAGCTGAGGTGAGATTGGGGGGTGGGGGGAGAGGGTGCTCAGGGAGAGGATGGACATTGGTTGGTGGTGTAATTGCTTAAATTTGCATTATTTTATTTTATTTTATTTTATTTTATTCATTGACCTGCAATGTGTTCTAATCTCCTCTAATATCTCATCAGTGGGGAAACTGGCATTTTTCATTCCCAGTTGCTCCCTGGTCACATTCAGCTTGTGATTAGCAGGACCAAAGCATGCAGATGAACCACACCAATGAAACACCTACCTGGCTTTAGGCTGCTTGACACAGACTAACCTGGGGCTGGAGACTGCTACAGGTAAATAATGCCTGGTAAAAATCTTCAGAGTCAACTTTTCAAAGTCCAAAGTAAGAGCAAGATACTCCACAAGTCTTTGCAGGTGTGCAAGAAATAGAAGGAGAAATCATCATAAAGGCAACCTTCAGAGCTCCCTCTTAATAGAAATTGTGGAGCTGTAGATGAAAAAAGAGAACCTTAGGGGACAGAAACTGGGAGGCAACTATTCCCAAATACATACATACAACTCAAAACAGCTTGCAAGACGTTTTACGGGTACCATATGGCAAGGACTAAAAGGCAGAGTACCACTAAACAGAAAGCTGGAGGCACCAGGAGAGAAGCTATCCTACACTTTTAACCAAACATAGGCAGGCATGAGCCACAATGCCCCAGTGTTAAAAGTGCCTTTTGAATCTATTTTATTCCTTCTGATGAAGGAGGGGGGGTTCTAAAAAGAATAATTAAAAAAAAAAAAACAACCCTATTAAACCAGGATTTTTAGGGACCCACTATCAAAAGGAGCAGTAAGAAACAGAATAGCTTAAAGAAAAAGCTGAAACAAACTGATTAGCTCCAGATACCCTTAAAAAGGAGACATCACAGTTCTCCCTTTATACTAAGAGAAAATTCTTAATTAGAGTAATAGAATATATTGACTTGGAAAGGACCCATCAGGATGATCAAGTCCAACTCCTGGCCCTGCCCAGCACCATTCCTAAGACTGACACCATGTGCCCGAGAGAAGTCCAAACACTTCTTGAACTCTGTTAGGCTGGTGCTGTGACCACTTCCCTGGGGAGCCTGTTCCCTTGCCCAGCCACCCTCTGGGCGAAACATTTTTTCCTGACAGCCAACCTAAACCTCCCCTGACTCCGCTTCATGCTGTTTACTCAAGTCCTGTCACTGGTCACGAGAGTGATCAGAACCTTCCCCTTTGCTTCCCCTCACAAGGATGTTTTGGACTCCAATGAGGTCTCCCCTCAGTCTCTTTTTCTCCAGGCTGAACAGACCAAGTGACTTTGAGCTGCTCCTCATAAAGCTTCCCCTCCAGCCTCTTCACCATCCTCATTGCCCTCCTTTGATGCTCTCTAACACCTTAATGTCTTTTTTCTATATTCCTGTAACCACTGGAAAAGTGCATCGATCCTCACACAGGGCCAAACTTCTCTTAGTGGGAGAGGGGTAACAGTCAGAGACTGCCATTGGGCATCTGGGAAGGTTGAGCTCTTTCTGGCTCCATTTCTTTCTCAATCCCTATAGTTAGATTTATTCACTCAGAGGGTTTTACATGGGACCATCAGGAAAGCAGAATTAGCGCTGTAAGAAGGGTAAGAGGCTGTGCTGGTAGTGGGCAGCCTCCTGAAACCCCTTCCCACCTGTTTTAGATCGTACGGTAAGGAAAAGCTGTAACATAAAGGGTACCAGCATTACCAATAAATTGCCGCATTGTGCTTCTTCAAGATGAGTTACTGGAGTGTCATGTTAAAAGGGAACATGTACTGGTGCCGAGGCTGCAGCTTGGCAGCATCCACAGCCCCTGCTCCAGAGGGACAGAGGCACAGCAGAGCACACTTCTTGAGCTCTGCTGGTAAGAACCTGCCTGTGTTGCTGCTATTTTGTAAACCCATTTGTCCTGTGGCTCCTGGGGAAAAAGCCCAAAGGGTGGAAGGTGGCCTCCTGGAGAACAGCAGCACGAAATAATGAGCAGGAAGCAGCAGGGTATGGAAGTGAAGAGCTGTGCAGGAATAGAGCACAATCTCTGTCACAGCTCGGAGGCATGGTGCCACAGGCCATCTACACCCACAGAGTCCAGCCAGCTGCCTTGTGTCACATACGTCCTTAGAGAATCAGGACTACAGTGCTAAGTCCTGGGGAAGAGCAGCTTCCAGAAGCATATGATGGTTTTCTCAATTAATTCTAAAACAGCCCCAGTCCCAACCCCAAATTACAGTAATCTTTTAATTTCCAACGCCATTACAAGCCTAATGAAGATGAGAATGTGAGATGGTCACCTAGTTGCTTACAACAGTAAATCCCATTAGAAGTGAGGAAGATTTTAAGTTACTCTTGGACACTTAAACAGATTCTAAATATTGATTATGCAGCATGAGCTGGTTCACATACAGAACCACATTTTTAGCTGATGTCATTACCACAACTAGAAAATTAAAACATGTCATTCAGTATCTCTAAAGTTAATACTTACATTTTTTTACCACTTTTCTTTCCAGCAACAAAAGGTAACTCTTTATCCCATATGGCAAGTCTTTTATTTGGAAATGGAATGCATAAAACAATGACTTGAACAGGAAAGTCTTGCTCATTTTAAAGACTTAAAATGTTCTAATTTTATATGCTTTATGACTATTGTATAGGATATCATGAGGGCTGTGCCAAGAAATGCAAGACAGAAGACCAGTAAACTCACAGTATGTGAAGGTGCAAGAGCAATTTTTCAACAGCCATGTACAAAAATGAGCAACGAAACATCAGAAATACCCAAATACAATATTCTGGACTTTGAAAAGCTACTCTAGAAGAACCAATGATTTGGGTGTTTTGGAATGGCACAAGAAGGGAACGTGCTATATGCATTCTTTATATCAGGAAAACTTTTCACACACATTTAACTTAATGAGAAATATTAGTTTGCTTAACAGCAAAGAGCTCATTCCAAACAAATTCAAAACAGGGTAACAAGATACAGCCAATGCAACCCCGGTTTTGCATAGACTTACTTATGTGTGTTTAATGCTAAAATCAATAATCTGTAGTTACAATTAACAGCATAAAGAGCCTTTGACATTAACAGGAGATAAATATTCACTTCAAGACTCCTTTCCATTGCCAGCAGTGTGTAAGGAGGACTTCATATAGGAAAGACTGTAGTCTGTAGCAAAACACAATAGGCAGGCACACTTCTTTACCTTTTTGGGACCCAAATATTTATATGGTCAGACTTTTGCAGTATCAGAACTGGATAAAATCCACTTCACAAAGTACTTACAGACCACAGGAGCTGACCTGTGTTCTTCAAGGTTATTCAATGAATATTTTCAATTCAGGACAAATTGGGGTTAAACAGCCTTGCACAAACAGCATGCAATTTAATGAACTTAAGAATCATTATAGTTTATTTGTAAACTTACTGACCAAAGCAAAACTAGAATTGGAAACTAGAATTCTGCCTTTTGGATTTTTTAAATTGTATTTTATTTGCTGCTGAAAGGAATGCACTCTGTATTTCCCTTACTGTTACTAAGAAACTTGCTTTTAAAGATCTTTGAAGATTTTAAATTTAAAATTTTTCTAAACATTTTGAAAAGTGGTTTCTAGATACAGCTGTGGTGTTTGAATTTTGGTGTAATAATTCAACCACATTATCTTTTACAAATTTGAAAGAAATAGATCAAAATACCTCCCTTAATGAATTCCATTCCCATGGAGTACAGATTTTAAATTGTATGAAAGGTATGAACTGTTCTTTACCAGGCTATTTTTTTTCTCTGTATCTGTGTAGTTTGTTGAACCTGTACTTGAGCAAAATAATTCCATGTGAATGATGTATGTTTCATCTGAAAAACAGGATAGGGCAGGGAGGGAGAGGGGAAAAGACTGAGGAATTATTCCCTTTGAAACATGACAGAATTGGCCTAGTAGGTCACTGTGGTACCAAATGATGAAGAATTTAAGAAGCGTTAAGAGACTTTCCCAGCACATAACAATGATCTGCATTACATGAATACCTGCTATGCCAAGAAATCAGGTTTGTCAACAATGCAGAAGGATTTCTATAAACTTGCATCCATATTGAAAGAAATCATGTTACAGTTTTTTAACACCTTCATTCATTTTAAGAAAACTGAAACCCTCTGCCATATTGTGGGCCAAGAACATGGTGGAATTTGAAGTTTAACAACACCATCTACCTTATCCTATATTTCCAACAATATATTTTTTTAGCTAGGAATTCATGATTTCTGCAATTTCCATTATCTCCATTATCAAATGAGAATGATTTGTAAGTAGAATATAATCCAATATGATACTTTTGGACAGCCCCCAGTTTGGCAATAATCCTTGATTCTGCTATAACACAGTGTCTTGTTTTTTCAGTTTTCATAGCCTAGTGGCACAGGCACCACAGTTTCAGTTTGTGAGTTGTATTAAAAACACAGATTTAGATCTTAATTAGAACCGTCAGGATGCTTAGGTTTTCACTGAAGAGAAGCTGAAATGCAGAAATTTTATATAATGTCATCTGGCAGACTGTAGACCTTGTGAGGACAGAAGAGGGTCTTGAAAGAGGAGGGTATCAAAACTAGATTTTGGCAATATAGAAGATGTATTGTCCACGTAGTTCTGTCATAAGCTTTAAAAATACTCTGTTTAAATAAGTTTTTCCTTCCTTAAGATCAGGTAATACACAAAGCAAGTAAGAGTCCAGGGGTCAGAATCTTCTTCAGTTCTTAGTTATTCTCTATGAGCTTTTTTTTTTGACTTTTCTTCATAAGATTCTCCATACTCATTTACTCTGCTCTTATCCACAGGATAAAGCCTGGCAGAAAAAACCAAAATCTTTAGTTACATTACAGTCTAAAAGAATTAAGTAGTTCTGTGATGCGTAATTTTAAAAGTGAATTTCTTTGTCATCGTACTCTCTATTCCCATTTGTGGCAAAACCCAACATCTTTAATGATTTGTACAGACATATTCTTCACAATATGACTCAATCACTTGTGTCATAACAGAACTCTTAAGAGACGTATTAGCTCCCCTAAAGCTTGGCTGAAGTCTTTTCTCAAGCAATCCAGGGTACCTCTCAAACTTGAAACCAGTGCCCAGCCCTTATCAGAAGTTGCTGACCACTTAATTTCTACAACAATAACAATAAACAAAAATATTTATTCTTGGGAACAAGAATACACTTTCTGTAACTTCACTATGAACAATGTTTTGTAAGTAGTGCATATAGCTTTCTTCCCTATTTGATTTATGTTACTTGGAGAATCTGAAACTTGACAGGTACTCAACTTATAAGAGAACCTGATAACTTGTTTTTGCAAACCAGATTAAATAGAAAAGCAGAGCAGGGCAGTCCCCTGTTAGACAACACCCTTCACTACTGCCCTGCAGAGCACCTTGGAGAGCATGCCTCAGACATGGAGCATATGGAGATGTGGCCCCCAGCAGGGGTTAGAAGCCCAGAACTTCTAAGTGGGTTTGTGAATACAAGCTTAGGAATTTCTCTCCTTCCTCTTACTTCAGGTATTTATGTATCACATTTGATTTGTGGTTTTTTATTTTATTTTAATTTATTTTTTGTTTGTTAGTTTGTTTTGTTTTTGTGCTTTTTATTTTTGTAGTTTTTTGTTCTTTATATCTGACTCTTAAGTTAAGAAATCCTGATCAAGGGCTAGAGGCTNTTGTTGAGTTTTTTTTGGGGGTGAGGCATTTGCAACTTTGAAATCTGGTGAAAAGAAGGATGTTGTGGGGAAGGAAAAGGGGTAACTGACAAAAATTCTGAGTACTGTGAGAAGAGGAATTTTTTGACTACTCTGTATCATGTCCAGGATTACTGTCAGTTATGGGAAAATGTTTTTGTTCCTCTTATTTGTATTGAGACCTCCTTTGCAGGGTGCCCTGTTGCCTGGTTCAGCCTTCTGATAAAATTGTGTACTAGGAGTTTTCCCGCACTTTAAGTATCAACAAAAGGTTTGTTTTCATATTTTCATAGAGGAGGAGAGAGTTGCCAAACTGTTAATCTGACCAGTGTGTTGGAGGGGTGGCAGCTTCACCCTCCAATCCACTGATCCTTTTAGAATTCTATAAAATGTCAAAGATATAAATAAAGCTTCTTATTTTCCAGCACAACTCAGCGTGTGGGAGCAATTCTTTCCTGTCTCTTTTCTGTGCCCTGCTCACCATTCCCTTCACTAGACATATACATAACTAACATTATCCAGACCATACTATACTATACTGTACATTAGTATAAAACTTCTGCTCCAAGTCTGTCCCAATCTATAGTTCTTTATAGCAACAAGACTACAACCATCAATAGCATTGTAAAAACTGTAACAAATGTTAAAGGAAGTTTTACCATCTTTGGTAGAGATAGACCAGGAACACAACATCATCTCTAAAGCAGGCCAGCCTATGAGATGTTGGCATAGTGATGATAAAAGCAAATATATCATCAATAAAGGTGTTGAATGCCTACAAATAAAAGAAAAGTATACTTCAGTTGGCTGTGAAGAAAGGAAGTCATCAGTCATACAAAAT
>VYZR01007970.1:30839-47362 GCA_013400675.1 Oxylabes madagascariensis
CCCTGCAATACAACCTACTCTTACAGTATGGCATCAGAGCATCACACGTCGCTTCTAGCACTCTACTTAATCAATACTACAAGACAGTGTGCAAACACTGCAAATAAGTTCAGTGGTATGAATTTTAAAATTATCTCTTTATTAAATTCTGTGTAATCCCCAAAACCCAGCACAGGCAATTAAGAACATGAGGAACACAATCTCTCGACTGCAGTATTTGCCACAGAAGACCTACATCTTGATCAAAACCAGAGTCAGTTGACAATCTATACAGCCCAGTACAAGCAGGAAAAACGCATCTTCAGCTCCATGATTTTAGGTCAGGCATAGAAAACGGACACTGTCTGTGCCCCTATTTACAGTCAAACGTTAACCTGGCTCCACAAAAGCCGTATTACCTTATTTCCTTATTCTTTCATGCTCTTCACTTACCCCTTATTCTCTCACAGAATGTTTACTACAAAACATCACATAAGCCAGTGCAGCCAGGGGAAGCTTGCAGGTTTTTGTGGAATAGTCTTTGCATCACTTCCCAGGATCTTTAATGACTTTCTAAGGCAGTGAGTTACAACAGTATTAACTGTGACATTAACTGTGACAACTGCAGGAATGTCATCAGTAACATGAGAATGCTGAATTTATTTGTAAACAGGGTACATGGCTTGACCAGTTAGAAGTTCACATGAATGTACTGAACTGGACTGGATGAACTGTGATAAAACAAAGGACAACAACCACTAATAAAGACATTACAGATGTATATCTAAAGAAATACTGGACAAAACTATCTGCTATCAAGACTTGTAACAAATGCTCAGGAGTTTATTGTGCGGTACAAATTTGGGGTGGAAGGGATACAAATTCATGAAGATTATCCTGAACACTGAGTAACAAAATCCTTTGTCTGAGCTAAAGTAATGAATTGGAGAGACAATTTAGAAGGTTTATGGGAAGTTTACATCTGCAAAGGCTTCCAACTAGAAGATGTGTAATCCAGATGTGCTTCTTTAACAGTTTTGAGACATTCCCCAAGACTGTTGTTCTCAGTAACTCAAATTACCAAACTCCAGTCAGTGCAACTGAAAAGAACAGCAGGGCTTAACTAAGAGCTGCTAAGATCAACATGATTTAGATACGTGGGACTGCCATGTGTAACCTCTAGCAAAGGAACCGCATGATTTCCTACAAGACAAGAGTTGGGCAAAAACTGAATACAGAAAATTCTATTTGTTTGTTTTTTTTTCAGTGCTGGAGTGACTGAACACTAAAGCAGGTTGCCCATAGAGGCTGTGGCCTCTCCATCCTTGGGTATAACCAAAACTCAACTGGAATAAGTCTTGAGAAATTCACTCCATGTAATCCTACTCTGGGAAGGGGCATTGGACTAGCAATCTCCAGAAATCGCATCCAACTTCATCCTTCTATAATTCCATTACTGAAGTTTCAAAGTCCTGATTTGAGTGCACAAAATCATTGGACATACTATAACACCAAACCTTCAGATGCTCAAGTTACTCTAATATGATAGAGAACAGCACCAAGAAATTTAACCATAAGTGAATTTGGAGGAGATAAGAGAATAGCTACTGATTTGTCTCAAGTGTAGCTCCACTATCAGCTGTGGATATTGTCAATATGCCTAGAAGGTATGAGAAGTAACTCTGGGATGCTAACACAACTTCTTCATATTGCAGCAGCAATGGAATCCAAACATCTCTGGCGGAATAGAAGACAGTGATTGACAGATACTTCTGCCAGAGAAAAGTCTCAAAACCCAGATCCAGCTTCTGCAGTTACCACAGTGGGTCACATTAAGTTAAATGATCATTGAGTCATTTTGTGGACTTATACTTTTTCATTACAGAAAACAACCTGTGACAAAATCTTAATTAAAACAACATTGAAGATTACTGTTAAAATTGTTAAATGTAATTAAAGGTATTCTATTACTCACCATTAAATCTTTCACTCTGTTGCTTAGCTGATCAATAAATAATATTGGAAGGTAATGCACTGTCTTCCCCAACTGAACCCTAGGATGTTTAAACATGGATTTTATGACTGTAGTGATCTAAAAAGAAAACTGCTTTTATTCAAAATTAGCACTCATTCATGACTTTCAGATCTACCCATGTAGAAATTTCCCACCATCTTTTCAGGCTCATTTTCTTTTAACACACAGCAAGTTATTAGCCACTAGCCTAGAATCAATCTTTCATTGAAAAATACTGCTATTGAAAAATTTTGTTTGTTTTCACTCTTCTGTAGAAAGACAGAAAAAGCAAATAAAAATACAAATGAAATTGGTTGTGATGATTCTGAAGCTTTTGCATGATCAAGGGAAATTTAACAGTCTGTGGAAGAGAAACATGCTGAAGTTAACTGCTATATGTTTGCATCCTTTGTTTCAAATATCCCCTCCTACTGAGATCATGACACCTCTCCACCATCTCCCCCTCTGGTCAGTGCCTGGCAGGACATCAGTCTCATGCTCTGGCCCACATGAGACCATGAATGTGATGGCTGATGCACAAACGGGAAGATCAGATACTACTGCAGGGATTGTACAAGGAGCAGAAGTCTTCTCTGCCATCTACAGAAGCTCTCATTTGCATGAATCCAATAAAAACTACCTAGCCTTCAAGCCCTCTATCAAATTGGTTATTTTAAAGTTATTTAGCAAATTATGACCTACGTGCAATTGCTTTGTCAGCATCTTAGAAAAGTATTTAGCCCAATGCCCTAACAGAGACAAATTCTTAAACTCTTCATTAGAAAAGCAGTTATCTACACTGTGATATTCTTGTTAAAAATCTATGGAAGTAGCATCATGGAGATTTTTAAAGCCTGAAAGTTGAATTTTAGCTGTCGGCAAAAGAAAGAAGTCTCTATGCATACTAAACACACAATGTGCAATAGCAACACAGAAAAGTACTAAATTGAGGCTCAGAAATAGTGCCTGGTTATTTAACTGAAGCGATTTAGATTTCTATGTAATTGTAGTGGTTTCACATTCGCCAATTTCTGTTTCCCAAAATTAGTGTAGTGGTCTGAGAGTCTACCACTCAGTGTGGCAAAAACACCACAGTAATAACTATGATTAAAGCTATTGTTAGTGAAATTGCAGCAGGTTATTACTTCATATCCAAACTATTTTCCTGTATAATGCAACAACAAAACAGCACTGATGCAAATCAACCAGAAAAAACTTCCTCGTCCATCAACCCCAGTCCAACAACCCCTTCTTGTTACGGGTCTATCTATTCTGGCTGGAAAGTTACCCTAAAACCCCAGGGGATCTGCTGGTTAACCACCCACTTCTGGATTTAAGTGGGTACTTGTAGAGAAAGGCATCAACATACAGCAGCACAAGCCTATCCAGCACCACTTATATGCTTGAGGCTGTAAGTGATTGAAGCAAGCCGTGAGCAGAAGCTACTGCCTGCACCTAGAGGCCTAAAAACCCATCCCTGTCTGTTGGTATTTCCTTGAGGAAAATGACACAATGTAGGAACACACACTGTTGAAGTAAAATAAAGGGTGAAAAAAAGATATCCTAGGAGATCAGCTGTGCCTCTTCAGCACTTCCAGTTTGTACAGTTTGTAACTTGCAGATGAAGGATAATTAGAAAGGGTCAAGGGATGGCAATTGCTCTGAAGGCCAGAAGGACACCTGGAGAACAAATGGGTTTGAAGCGTGCTGTAGCATTCTACCTGTGTCTTTGTAGTCCTGCTTTGCCTTACTATGATAACTGCACACAGAAAAAATATTCTAAACTCTGAGCTGCCCAGGAACCAGGTATCTCCAATAAGGCTTTCTAGTACATAATATCTTAGCAGCAACTTGTCACCATCAAAATGCAAGTATTAAGAGCATCTGTTCTTGTCTCTAGGTGCCCATTTAAACATAAAATACTAAAGAAGGTCAAGGAGGATTTTTGAAGAAATGTGCCATAAGTTTATAATACTATACCTGACAAAATTAGGTCATTGACTTACATTTTCATGTAACGGTGAACATCAGCAGGGAGGGATGATTCATCAAACACAAAATCTTCCACCATGACATTTAAGGTTAGTCTTGACCTCCAGTGAGAGACAGGTTCATCCAGGGCATTGGTCTGTTTTTCAGCTTCAATTTGCTTTAAAAAAGAATAAAAATACATAGTGCTAACCAATGCAAAATTTTGAATAGGGTAATAACCAAACTCACGGAATCCAGGGAGTCATTAACTATATTAAAAACCAGAAGCTCACTAATAAACAACTTACCTTCATTTTGAGCATATCAAGTATTTTGCTCAAATAGGACAGAATGGATTTTAAAGGCCCACCAGAATCTGACACTGAAAAACTTCAGTGTCCATTCATAGCCATGTTCATCAAGAAGGAATATTCATCTTATTAACCTTCATACTTTGGGAATGTGGATACTTTTAAGAAAAAAATCACTTTGAAATCAGGACTGTACAGTAATCAGATGTTACTTCAGAACAGTCAAAAGGATGTGGATGATCAACCAAACATTATCTGTCTGTCTTCATATCTTATTCTGCTATTTTACAACAGCAAAGCATATTATTTCACATGACTTCAATTCACTATAGAAAGCAGCACCATGCTGTTACAGAGCAATACAGTATTTCTACCAAAATTTGGAGCAATTATTGTTAACTAGGGAAGTGTTTTAATAAGTACCCAGCATTTTAAAGAGCTCTGCCTCTGCTCTGCTGAGTGGTCTGCTATTAGCATGATAATCAAGAAGAGGATTTTGACTTTTTTTTCTGTTGTATCATCATTAGTTCAAAGATGCAAGCACAGCAGATACTAACACTAGAAGTATCTGTAAAAGAAATTACTTGTATTGCAGATGATCCTCTATAGATGGAACACACACCTACCTGTGTGGCTGATTCACCCGTGAGCAAATTAATCTCTTCTGGTTTGGGAACCATGTAGGTGGTCAGAGGGCTCACTATATGCACCTGCTTACCATCATGCCAAGGCAAAATGCCAGCATGATGAAGAAATACAAATGCATATAATGTGCCATTATTTCGGGTCTTCTTTGGTACAGAGACATTCACTGTCCTAAAACACAAAATAAATATATTATGACATGACATAGCACATGCTGAAATATTTAGCTAAACATTTGGGTGGCCTGGAACACAGCAATTACTTCTGGCTAACATGTTCCGTGGCTGGATGGTTTCTCAAAGGATACTCCAGTACATATCACAATAGATGCATTTCCAAAGATTTACTATTATATTAAGATCATTTAACCTTTGTCCACTTCCTACTTTATTGCCCTAGATAACATAGGACTGCATCATCAATTCTTTTGTTGCTTTCCTCTACAGGTCACTGGGTCACAATTATGATAGCACTTGTAAAAAAACAGCCTTCCTGTGCTGCAAATGCATGACAGATCGTATACACAATACCAGGTTTAGGAAGAAAATCACAAAGTTTTGCCATGCCCTTTGCATTAATAAAATATCTTCTCAGCTATGGCATGCCAAACACAGAACTCTAAACTGGAGCCCCAAACCATGAAGTCACTCCCCTTGCACTAGCCAAGAAATCATCCTACTTGCACCCTTGCATAATGCCTCCTCTATTCCTGTAGTCTTGCTCAGCTTATTCTGCTTTGAATACTTTCAGTGGCTTAGCAGACTCTGTCAGTCAAGCAATTCTTGTAAGGTCTGTCAGAGATGAAATTCCATATGACCTAAACTGCAACCAACAAGTTCTTTAGTCAAAGAAAATGAAGAGAGTAAAATAACCTTGGAGACCATGATAAGAGAGTCACGAATGGGGCAATTATCATTCAAACACAACAAAAGTGAGACAGCAAATATGAAGAACAAAACAAGTAGTTCCAGTCATCTTAATTGTTCAGAGGCATATGTAGAGCACAGTGTTGTACTAAAAATTTCTCAAAGGGCACAGTCTTAGCACCAATATTCCTACAGAAGATCCCCAAACCCTAGACTATCAGAAGAGAAGGTTTTCTTGCGTGATTTTTAGCAGAGAAATAGTTATGGAAGAGTGTGTTGCTAGAACACACGAAAGGAGAACATGGTCTGACATCTAAGTCCTGTTCCAGGTCTGATGCCACAGCAATTAAGAATAAAACAAAACACACAGCCAGTGAACTAATCACATCTACCTATGTGATTAGAGGCAAGCCTCAAACATTTCCAGGCATATTTGTCTTAAGATTTTCTCAATGGAAAGTAATTTTTGCTATTACAAGCAAGGCACACTTCTGCAAAATGCTTGCCCATATGGCTGAAAACAGCACGCTGATCGAAGCTAAGCAAGAGTGAACTCTACCTTGCCTTCATGTAACTCCTAGTTAGGATGCACACTTCAGAATGGAACAAAGAACTCTAGCACCTTGGATACTACTGGTCCAGATCCTTACCTCTCAAATTTGGACTCAATATCAAAATCCTCCACGCTCAAAACAAGATCTATATTACTCTCGGCACCAATGCTTGACCGTGTGGTAGTGTACACGCTTAACTGAAATCAAAACACAGCACAGAGAAAGTAAGAGTATGGAAATAAATTCACGCATCACTACATTGAGAATACAAGTCTGTCTTTCAGCTTCACTAATTCTCCCAGTTGCAGAAAGGTTGTATACACAGGAAAAGAAAGTAGTGTGCTCAAAAAAAGTCTTTCAGCTCCTTTTGGGGGCAGAAACACAGCCACTAAATACCTTTTAATGGGATGACCTGTTCTGGAAGTTGAAGGAAGTGGAGACCCTGTCAGTAAAGGAAAGGGTCTCTGTCAGGGCTGGAAAGGACCTCTGGAGATCACCCTGTCCAACCCCCTGCCAAAGCAGGGTGACCTACAGCAGGTAACACAGGAACACACTCAGATGGGTTTGGAATGTCTCCAGACAGGGAGGCTCCACCATACCCCTGGGCAGCCTGTTCCAGTGCTCTGTAACCCTCAACATAATGTTCTTCCTCACAGTGAAGTGGGAGTTCTTGTGTTCTAGTTTATGGCCATTACTCCTCAGCCGGTCGCCAGACACCACTTACAAGAGTGTGGTACCATCTCCTTGGCACCCATCCTTTGAGATATTTATATGAATTAATGAGATCCCTTCTCAGTCTTCTCTAAACTAATCAGGCCCAGCACTCCTTCCGCAACACTGCCCTAACCAGTATGTGTGTGACAGCAGATACACGAAATCAATAAAAACCACCAGCCCAAGTCCTATCGGCGCACCAGCCAAGGGAGCACTCCACAAGGCCCAGCACTACCGAGAGGGCGTGGAAGGGAAGGAAGGAAGCAGGAAGGGAGCAGGAACAGGGGGCAGAGCGGGGTCAGAGAGCACGGACAGGGGCAGGGGGCAGGGACANGCGGAGCGGCGGCGGGCGCTAGGGGGCGCTGTGTGCGCGGCCCGCCCCCGGGAGCGCTGAGGGCTCGGGCCAGAGGGAGCGGTGCCCGGGCGGGAGCGGGGGACGCTGAGGGGCTGGGGCAGGTCCACAGAAGGGCACTGGAGCCGGTGAAGGGTCGGGAGCACTGGTCCCATGTGGAGCAGCTGAGGGAGCTGGGCGTGTTTAGCCTGGAGAAAAGGGGTCTTGGGTGGGCCTTATCGCTCTCTGCAACGCCTGAAAGGAGGGGGTAGCCGGGCGGGAGTCGGGCTCTTCCCCCGGGTAACGGGATGAGAGGACAAAGTCTTGAGCTGCACGTAGGAGTTTACGTTGTACTTCAGGAGGAATTTCCTGACAGAAAGGGTTATTAGATGTTGGAATGGGCTGCACAGGGAGATGGAGTTGGATGATGGATCCCTGTGAGGTGTTAAAGGAAAGACCGGACACTTTGTGCCATGGTCTAGCTGNAACATAATGTTCTTCCTCACAGTGAAGTGGGGGTTCTTGTGTTCTAGTTTATGGCCATTACTCCTCAGCCGGTCGCCAGACACCACTTACAAGAGTGTGGTACCATCTCCTTGGCACCCATCCTTTGAGATATTTATATGAATTAATGAGATCCCTTCTCAGTCTTCTCTAAACTAAACAGGCCCAGCACTCCTTCCGCAACACTGCCCTAACCAGTATGTGTGTGACAGCAGATACACGAAATCAATAAAAACCACCAGCCCAAGTCCTGTCGGCGCACCAGCCAAGGGAGCACTCCACAAGGCCCAGCACTACCGAGAGGGCGTGGAAGGGAAGGAAGGAAGCAGGAAGGGAGCAGGAACAGGGGGCAGAGCGGGGTCAGAGAGCACGGACAGGGGCAGGGGGCAGGGACAGGGGCGGTGCCGAGGAGCCCGTGACTCGGGCGGTGCGCCGGGGGCCCGAGGGCCGTGCCCGCCCCGCTCACCTGCAGCTTGGGCTTCCGAGCCAAGTAGGGCCAGACGCATCCCGCGGCCGCGCCGTCCGCCGCCGCCGCGCAGGGCCGCGTGTAGACGATGCCGTACATGACCCAGCAGGTGTGCGCCACGTAGACGGCGAACACGCCCACCACCAGGCTGGTGAAGGAGCTGCGGCTCAGCATGCTGCCAGCGCCGACGGCCGCCCCCGACCCCCGCCGCGGCCCCGCTCGGGATCCGCCGCCGCCGCTCGCGCATCCCCCACGCGCCGCCCGCCCCGCCCNCGGGAGTCGGCCTCTTCCCCCGGGTAACGGGATGAGAGGACAAAGTCTTGAGCTGCACGTAGGAGTTTACGTTGTACTTCAGGAGGAATTTCCTGACAGAAAGGGTTATTAGATGTTGGAATGGGCTGCACAGGGAGATGGAGTTGGATGATGGATCCCTGTGAGGTGTTAAAGGAAAGACCGGACACTTTGTGCCATGGTCTAGCTGATGTCATAGGCTGGACTCGATGATCTCAGACACCTGTTCCAACTGAATGGATTCTGAGTGATTCCGTGATTACCGTCATTATTATCATTATCACCATTATTGCTGTCAGTCACACTCTGCTCTCATAGGCCTGAGCTACCAAACATTGTCCCTCAAGGGAGCTGGGAAGGCTCTTCCCGCTTGGCTTGGATTGAAAAAGGAGCGTTTCTTGTGGTCCTTGCATGGGTGTGGGTCAACCAGAAGAAAGTGATGATGTGAGTACTTACCCCAAGTACACCTTGGCTGAGAGGCTTGGGCAGAAGGTACTTGGGGGCAGAAGAGGCACAAGCACGAGTTACAGCTCCCTGCCCCAGCAGCTCAGCAAAGTGGCACAACCAGGAGCTTCCTTGCAACGCAAATGAGATAAAACAGACGCTTGGGTAGGTGAAGGGCATTCAGACCTGTCCTGGTTTCAGCTGGGATAGAGTTAATTTTCTTTCTAGTAGCTGGTACAGAGTTGTGTTTTGGGTTTAGCATGAGAATAATGGTAGCACACTGATTGTTTGGTTGTTGCTCAGCAGTGTTTTTACCTCAAGTCAAAGACTTTCAGCATTCCAAGGTCTGCCAGTGAGAAGGTGCTAGGAGGTAGCATAGCTGGGACAGCTGACCCAAACTGTCCAAAGGGATATTCCACACCACAGAATGTCATGCCCAGTATATAAATGGGGGGGTTCACTGCGAGGGGCTGATCACTGCACAGGAACAGGCTCTGGCATCGGTCAGCAACTGTATCATGCATTAGTTGTGTTTCTTCGGTGTTATTCCTCTCTCTTTTTCTTGTATCAGATTTCTTTACAATAATAATAATAACAACAACAATAATAATAAACAACTTTACTTATCCCAATCCACAGGTTTTCCCTTTTTCTGATTCTCCTCCCCATCCCACTGGGGCAGAAGAAAGGGCTGCACTTCTTAACTAACTGGTACAGTAACCCTGGTTACTGGCTAGGGTAAATCTACAGCACTTCTTTTTGGCATCTGATATGGGGACCAGCAATAATGAGAAATCTGACTAGAATGCATTAGAACAAATACAAGTATTCATTATATTAGGTTCATAGTTGCTGGTCACAAGTTGATTTCAAAGTTGGTGTGCTTTTTCTTAAAGTTGCATTATATGTTACCTTACTTGCAGTATGTGTTCCCAGTTGTACTGTTTGTCACCCATGGGGACAGAGCCAGTAATTTTGTTGTACTTTGCAGCTCTGGCTTATGATATGATGGAATGGCTGGCGATGGAACTAACCTGGTGTTTGTACGCGGCACTGCTGTCAGCTCTGGACTTTGGGAGCCATCTGTGCAAAACTTAAAAATTATCCCTTTTACCTTTCCTCCTTGGAGAAGCAATCCATGGAGGAGACATGTTTTGAAAATTTTGAATTGGTTGTTCAAACCAGCCTGTTCCTATTGCTGTGTCTCCTGCACGTGTTCCAGGTCTGGTCTAAGGTCAAACAGCTATTTAAGAATCCTACCCAAAGACCTGCCCTGGGACTGGATACTTCTAAGTGGCAGGGTGTGGTGGTGTATTGGATTTGCATGGCCATTTGCTAGCAGGAGGGGAGCTGCAGGGGTGGCTTCTGTGAGAAGCTGCCAGAAGCTTCCTCCATGTCCAGCAGAGCCAATCCTTGGTAGTCCCGAAGTTGGACATGCTGCTGGTCAAGGCTGGGCCAATTAAAAATGGTAATGCCTTTATGATAACATATTTAAGAAAAACACAGAAAAAAGAGTTGTTGAGCAGTTGTAATTGCAGCCAGAGAAGAGTGGGATGAGCACATGTGAGAGGAACAGCTCTGCAGACACCAAGGTCAGGGGAGAAGGAGGGCCAGGAGGTGCTCCAGGCACTGGAGCTGAGATTCCTCTGCAGCCCGTGGTGCAGACTGTGGTAAGCCAGCTGTGCACCTGCAGCCCACAGAGATCCACAGGGGAGGTTGTGACTCTGGGAGAGGCCCATGGAGAGAGGAGCCCATGCTGGAGCAGCCTGTCCTGGAGGGACTGCACCCTGCGGAAGAGTGACCCATGCTGCAGCAGTTTTGGGAGGATTGTTGCTCGGGATGGACTCATGCTGGAGAAGTTCATGGAGAACTGTCTCCCTTGGGAGGGACCCCATGGAAGAGCAAAGGAAGGGCTCCTCTCCCTGAGCCGCAGGAGAAATGAAAGGTAATGAACTGACCATCACCCCCATTCCCTGTTTCCATGCTCCACTGGGGGAAGAGGTAGAGCTCAGAGGAAGGGAGGGATGGGGGGAAGGTGTTTTTAAGGTTTTATTTTACCTCTTATTATACTGCTCTGACTTTGTTAGCGATAAATTTAAATAATATCTATAATTCTAGCCTGTTGTGTCTGTGGCTGTATTCCATGAGTGATCTCTCCCAGTTCTTAACTCACAAGCCCTTTGTTACTGTCCAGCTGTGGAGGGGAGTGAGAGAAAGGCTTTGCTCTGGGAGCCTGGAATCCATCCAGGCTAACCCACTACAGTGGGATAGCATGGGCAGCTACCCAGGACAGTGGGCACCTCCAGCTTATTGGAACTTCACCCTTGAACAGGTGCAGATGGCGGAAAAACTAGTAAAACATCTGGAAAAAGTATGCTGATGTCCTGGCTATTCCAGAGGGACACAAATGATTCCACGTGCTGGGGTCTGGCCCAAGCCTACTGGGTCCTCTTGAACCTTATTCATTACCCTCAAGGGGAGAAGGAGGTCTCTGGATCTGATGCCAAGAGAGCAGGCACTGCAGCTACTCCGACCCCAGTGACAGGCACAGCACCTGGCCCTAGGAACCAGCCCATGCTGGCATCAGCTGCCCCTGCACCCAAGAAGATATGGATGCCAAAGTCACCTCATTTTGTAAAGGAGAACAAAGTGATGTCACCACAAGAATATGAGGAAGAGGCAGAACAAGGTGGGATCTTCCAACATTGGGATACACATTTACCAAAGGCCTCGTGGTTAATCAAGACCAGGGAATCTGCCAATTGCACTACCCAGTCAAAACTTATATGTACTTTCATGTGGAAGGTGATAAAAGTTCCTGTAATACACGTAAAAAATATGCTGGGGAAAGTGGTCTGGGTTACTCCTGCCTTGGGCAAAGGCAAACCCATTTGTGGGATGAATTCCATGCTCTGCCAATGAGGACGTATACACAGTAAGCTGGAAGGGAGCATGTCCTGGGCAGCTGACCAGAACTGTTCAAAGGGATATTCTTTGCCATCGAACGTCATGCCCAGTATATAAACTGGGGGCAGTTGCTGGGAGGGGCTGATCACTGCTCAGTGAGGGGCTGGGCATCAGTCTGAGGGTGGCAAGTTGTTATGTTGTACATAACTTGTTTCTCTTGGGTTTTATTCCTCTCTTTGTTGTCACCTTTTTCATTGTTCTTTTAGCTTATTTTATTTAAATTATTAAACTCTTCTTATCTCAGTCCCCAGGTTTTTCCTTTTTTTTCCCCAGTTCTCCTCCTCTTCCCACCAGGGGTGGGGGGAGAGTGAGCAAGTGGACATGCGGTACTTAGTTGCCAGCTGAGGTTAACCACAACAACACCATCACTTGAAATAAGAGAATAACATTAAATAAAACACTAACAAGTCTTCCCTTGAAATCTTCATATCATGCTGAATGTCTGTCATTTCTCTGGTGAGCTTCCCCCGTGTTTCACCTTTATTCTTGATACTGTTCATATTAATGGTTCAGCTTACACCCCCTGGAGCTCAGAGGATGCCTTTCTTCCACCCTCCATTATCAATTTTTCAGGTATATACGTGTCTGGAGTGTTGGATCCCTTCTTGTATGTTTCCTGAATAAAAAAAATGTAGCCAGAGCTAATTCAGTCTTATTTAGACAGACTTACTCTCATGGAATTCTGGAGCGCCTTTCTGAATATTTTTTGATCTTTCAATATTCTTCTTTAAGCACACAAAATAGAACTGGAGACAATATCACTGTCACAGAGGGATACTGTTGTGGTTTTTTTCACCCCTCCCCCCCCTTTAAATTTCATCCTCCCAGTTGTCAGGTAGGCAAACACTGTTTTCCTACACACTGACACAGAGAACACACAACAAAGCATGCCTAAAATACATGGACTCAGTCTTACTAACAATTATGGTTTGTATCCTTTCCCTTATTGTAAACCCTGTTGTTAAAAAAAATTGAAAGAAAAAATCCAGAGGAAACCAAGTATTTTTTGTTTCATTTTTTAATTTGGCTTCACGCTGAAAATTTAATTTACAAGCCATTCATGAGGAAAATGTCCAGTTGGGCAGAATGAGCCACGATTGTGTAACTGCACTCAACACTTGTAGTGTATCATTTAGGTCCCTTTCAGTAAACCATCGTATGCCTTCTACAGCACAGTTTAAGCACCTACATCATATGCTCACTTCATCACACCCTATAGTCCATTTTAACCTATCAGACAAGTAACAAGAGAAGAATGCTCAAATTGAGGTATTTCCTTTAAAAATTTACTGATCACTGGCATTCAGAGGTAATGTTAAATCATATAGTTTTAAACATTGAAAAAATGTACAAAAACCAAGTTCATTTTTAAAAAATATTATCCTTAGTCTTCCATGCATGTTAATAAAAAATATAAAAATCAAATTTATAACACTGAAGCTATACCTTTTGTTCTGCAAAAGTATTTCCACAATTGGAGCCACAAGGTATGGTCATCTTTAGTACAATGCTTGTTTTTGCTCTTCATTTTATGAAGTATAATCAGTTCAGTGCAAAGGTAATAGTCTATGTACACAAATCACTGGAGCCACATGAGGGAAATTTACAGCAGAAAATATGCATTTAGATCATTATTATCCAGTAGCACTATATATTGTTACAGATTTACACTGCACATCCAAGGGCTCTGACAATAAAAACTTTTTTCTTTAAACACACCAGGTCTGTTTGAGCAGCCTTGAAGTCAGCAACAGAAGTTGTACCCCCGATGGAACAACCACGTGATACCTCACAAGTGAGTCCCTACAAAACAGCCTCCTGCTCTGTCAACACAGGTTCCCAGCTAAAAGCATCTTTTTCATGGCAGTGCCTAACTTGGATGCAGTAGCAGTACAAGAAAATTCCAAAATGTGATCATTTCAGTGTCAACGTTTTTGGTTTTGCATTTAAAGTTTCAAGTGTGTTCAAAACCATAGTAATCTTTTTTCCCCCAAAATAAAAAAATTATATCCTCAATGCAAGTTCAACAACAGAGATCAAAATTTTTTTTTTCTGAGTTATTTCTCAGCTTGTTGATTACTCGATTTTAGTTTTCCAAAAAAGATGAACTGATACCTGTGATCAAATTGGAAGTGTCTCACACACCTGGAGAGATGCTGGGAATTACAAAAAGGTTTAGAAAGTGGTCCCATTGAACAGATGTCAAATACTTTTAGCACAATGCTGCAACATTTAAGTAGTACATAATACAAGGTTAGCTGATGTTTACTCTTGGTCCCTTTCCAGGAAACAAATTCTATCACTTCTAAAGAAATTTACTTCTTCTAGTTCTAACATTGCTGATTTACATGGACTCTTAATACCCTTAGAGCAATCTGAAAAAGCAATATAAACAAATCACCAAACACAAACAGCTATAGAGACAAGCAGCTGCAATGGGTTTGCTTTTTGTCTAAATATATACAGTTGCTAAGGAGACATGTTTAACTTAAAGGAATTCTAATTCACATATTTAAAAGTACAATTTCATTTTTAGATGTTTATTTTAAAACTGCTTTTGTTATCTGGAAAATACAGCACTGGCTAACCTAAATGTCCTTTTTGAAATATAAGAAATATTTTGCTTGAAGTTCATTATAAAAGAAAACATAGAACAAAAAAATATATACTTAGGCCATAAAAGATCTTTCAAAGTTTATTTCTTTAGCATTTAAAATACAAAATTGTCTTCATGCTGGATAGTGAATAAAAGACATGTATTTGGGTTTTCCCCATATACATTCACAAACTTAGAAACAACCAATTGTCAGATGAATTTCATTTCCAGTACCATGGTAGGATGAAAAGTGTCTGAGCGTCAGCTTTCTTCGGTATCCATGAGGAGACTTTGTTTGCAATCACATTTATAGATCCTGCATTTGGAAGATGGAAGTGAACAGGCTCAAACTGAAAGTGCTATAAATATATATATAGCGAGTCAGGAGTCAGTCCAATTTAAGGTTTCACTGTAAACTTCTAATACTTCTAAATTTAATTTCTTGTTGCTCACAGGAACAAGGAGAATCTCATAAGCTCTTTCAGACCTGCTGTCACCTGGACACACCTGCAATGGTTGAAGTGTATGAAAAGAAAAAGCAGTTCTGTACCTAATGGCAGGCACAAGCTAAAATAGTACATGGGCTATTAGTTTTGGGTTGCATTACCAGAACTGGACTCAAATATTCATCTGCTGCTCAGGGAGAAAAGTCCATGAATGTCACTTCAACTTAAAAGGCAGCAGGGTCTTCTGGCTGCAACAAACCTACAAAGAACAGACAGCACAAGCAAGAACTAGGGATACAGTAAACTGAATTCACCAGCCCAAAAGGCAAAAAAGATCCTTCTTCACTGTGGGAAAAGGCCAGCTGCAGAGTGAAAGCTTTGCTGCCATGCTGGGCATGGATGGGATTTTCCACTTGCTGGTTTGGGATCAGAAGCTCAGCCTGATTTTTCTTCAGCTGACTTTGGCTCAGAACTGGCACTCTTAAATAACACCCCATTGATAGTATAAAAATAGAGTATTACAGAAGTCATGACTTTTTTCTCTTGCTTCTGACATTTTTAGTCAAAGTGAAAAAACTGAAATGTAACACTCTACCAACAGATTATCCTACAGCACCTTTTTTGAGATCCTCAAGCTATCTCCAGTGAGCTCTGATGTTCATATGGCTCTGTGCAACTTAGCTCAGAATAAAGCATGATAACTGTGTTCATAAAAAAATATCCCAAAGAGCTAAGTTACTTAACAGGATTAAATTACTGAGGTGCAATCAGTGCTAAGGTGATTCTACTGTATCTGTTCCCAGAGACTGATAATTTGAAAACTGCAAATACATCTATACCCCAAGGTTGGCCTGCACAGGAGTACTCTGCTCTGCCACCCTGCTACGGAAAGTGGAATAAACAGCCACTGCCACCACACAACTAGTAAAATGATTTTGCATAATGAACTTGCAAGACAATCTAGGCAGTGTAAACTACTGTGCAGAAATGTCTCAGCATATCTCACAGAAACTAAACCCTCTATTTCATAAGCCTCTTATAGCCTCTGCTCTCTTGGTATCACCCACTTCAGTTTAATCACATTATGCATGATAAAGCACATTGCACCATCTGAGGAAAAAGAAGCTGCTTTCTACAAAACAAATCGCTCTTCCACTTGAAGAAGTCAAAGTAATTATTATCTTGAAAGAAACCTGAAATGTTTCCTAGAGAAAGAAACTGTCTCGACTTGAACACTATGAGATGCAGGAAATACTCACAGACCCAAGTCCAAACACATCTAAAGGATGCCCTGTTTGCTGCTGTGTTGTCTCAGCAGTTCTACCTCAGTATTACCATTTACACGTGGTTTGACCACAAGGTGTTGGTGACCAGCATTATACACCCAGTTCACTACCACAACTATTCCACAGAACAGTTTGTGG
>VYZR01007973.1:5356-19897 GCA_013400675.1 Oxylabes madagascariensis
GGAGTATTGCTTTCTATTAAGTTGTGTTCAAATTTTCAGAAGCCTGTGTATTGAGAATTTTAAATAAAAATAGCAGTTCATAAGAACACTTGAACTAGCAAATTGTGGGGAGGGAGCAGCATAAAAAAATGGCATCTCTTTGTTGATCTTTAGGGGTTTTTTTAAAGCCATGCTTCCATTGCCTAGATGGCAAAATGAACAACTTGGCATATCCAAGGTCAGAAAAACCTTGTTACAGAAGCAGATGAAGAACCCCCAACTCTTCAGTCTATATGGAATCCTTTGTATCAATGCTACTGAAATAATGAATTCAATTTAAACTGAGGGATCCCCTGCCATGCTATTTCAACACAGGAGCAAACCTGCAGCCTACCTCGATGTCCCCAGCTTGGAATGGTCTCAGCTCTCTGGGTCTGAGTGTTTTTGAGAATGAAATCAGTGCCAGACTGACACGTGGGACTAAATTCCTGTAAATGCTTCATGTGTAAGAACTGCCCATGATCCTTCACAAGCAGTGAAACTCTCTGCTCCCACCTATTGAAATTGATTTCCTATGCAAGCAGCAAGCAGCTTTTGCCAAAGCCAACACAGCCCCTTCAAACAACCACTCAGCTGGCTCTCAATTTTCCTGTTTGTGTTTTTCTTTTAACAGTGGAAAATAGACCACACTGCTCCATTAAACAGCCATGTTTTAAATACCAGGGCTGTAGAGTAATGAAATCTATAGTGGGTATTTATCTAATGAGAAATGTACAGAAAATATCCCAGGTATGAATTTAAAATTAGTTTCCCAAAGCACACTGTGGAATCTAGAGTGCTCCAAAATGTTTTTTGTGTGGAGGTCAGTGTTTCCTTCTTGTCCTTTGATGTCCAAGCAGTGCTGCTGCTGAAAATCACACCATTATTTTCAGCATTGAAAAGTCTAATAAGGAGGGATATTTTTAGTATGAAACAAGACCTAAAATCTGGGGAGAGCAAAAGTTGCTGATGTATTTTTTTTTAAATTTTGCAACGGAGCAAGGATGGAGCAGAGTGAAATTCCTTGCTGGGGGAGCCTGAACAGCTCTGCTAAGGGACCTCTGAAATACCATTCCCTGGTTAGCCTGAAGCTGGGCATGAAGAAGGCTGGGTTCAAAGCCAAATTGTGCCATGGATCTGTGTTATATTGTGCAATTTCCTCAGTCTTTTAATGACTGTTGTCTCCCTCCAGTCTCATTTCTAGCTGGAGTCACTTGCCTGAATTAGTATTTATCCCCTACCTGCACTGTAAGTCACCTGGATGTCGAGGTGTCTGTATTTTAGCTTTCCTGAGTGCTCCCCTCTTTAGACTCTCACCAGGCTTTGTCAAATACTTTTGAAATAACACAGGCAGCTGCCAACAGAAACCTAATTTGGTTTAGCACTGCTCAGCCAGTTCCCGGGAGCTGCTTTGATGCCTTATTTAAATTTCATGTTGTGTTTTGTATCTAGGTTAAACATGCACCTAAAACTGCAAGGACAATATAAATAAATTCTGCAAGTCAAGCAGTGTTTTCTTTACAGCAGAGGAGGGAGCACAAAGAGTTTCTGCAAGGCTTGACCAGGTCACCTAAAGTTGGTGCAGCCGAAAATAGAGCCATGATCTCCTGCACTCTGACACCAAGGTTCATTCCTCCTCCTCCTCCTCTTCTCTCTGTAATGAAAAACCATTTTCAGGGTGGTGTCTGATGTTTTCAGGCCATGGAGTTTAATGAATATCATTGCTATCTAAGTCAAGATTCTGTACTGATTTCTAACTAGGATGCCAGCTCTTAGTTCACACTGCCAAGTGCATCCCAAGAATTACTGCTGGGAATTTTTTCCCTTTACCTGCAGAACTCAAAGTGATTCCTGTAGAGTTCTCTTTTACCTTTGGTTTTATTCTGTTCAGACCCTTCTGGCCTTCACCTTCCCACTGGATAAGGAACCTTACAAGCTGCCCTGTGCTTTCCAAGCAGCTCCTGTGCCAAAATTTACCATGGGCTCCCCAGGTCCCTGAACCACGGTGTGCAGAGCTGACCCTGCTGCTGTTTCTTGGAACCAGGAGGGCTGTGAGGGTTGCAGAAATGCTGCTGGCACTCACACACGCAGAGTCTCACTCTGTGCAAGCAGCAGCACAGCTCTTGTGTCCTTGGGAATGTACCCTGCGTGGATGGGCAGCTTTGGACAACAGCCTGTGGGTCATTTTGGATCTGCAGCATTCACAAAATACTGTTTAATTGCACTTATTCCAGGTAGCTACTGCAAAATCAATTTGAACTGGCACGATGGGTACAAATTATGGGAGGAAACTATACAGAAAATAATTTTGAAAGGGCCACAGAGCTTGAGGAAGCATTGCTCTGGAGACCTTGAACCTGAGCTGGGATGCAGCATTAACCAGTGCTGTGGTTGTATTTATCTCTACAGGCATTTTCACAGCAACTGTGGTCTGCTGGATGCTGTGGTAGCCACTCTGCATGTGGAATTATATAAGTTCCCAGTAGCCTTGCACAGTGCATGCTGAAATCTTTAATTACTTCCTGGTAATTACAGAGTGTGCTGGCTAGCCAAGGCCAGTATCAATATTGCACTCTGTGCTCTAAGCTGTCCTTTGAGTGCTGGATACATGTTCCAGTATTTAATAATATCTAATGGATCAGAGAGCAGATAAAGGCAGATAAAAATTGCCAGTGTATTTTTATAATCCTCTGAAACTCTTACAGCAGCCACACAGCATGACACTGTGCATCTTTCTTTCGTGTTCTGAGGCTAAGTTATTAAAGTCATAAGGAAAGGAATATTTTTCCACATATCTTACAGTAATGACAATTTTCATGTCTGCTATAAGAGTCTAGAGAAGTCTGTAAACTGGTTTTGTTCTTACCTTATGAAATTGGAATATTTAATTCCCTAAATCATCTTGTATCTATGAGTATTTTTATTAAATCTGATTCCCTTGGTACATTCTAGACCAGGGAACATTGTGTTTTGTCAGGAAAACCTGGTTTTGAGAGGGTAGAGAAAGGTTGGAATAATATATCTGCTACTTCATTTGAAGAGAAAAAGTATTTTACAGTATCTGTGATATCTACTGATTATAAAACTGTTTGTAGTGTACATCTGAAAATATCTCCACAGCAGCTTCCATTTAAAAGCACAGCCTGTCATTAATGGATTGGGCACCTGATATAGCTTTTCTGTTCCTTGGCATTGTTGGTGCAAATTCCTTTTTAATAGTTGTTAAACAACCATAAAAATTAGGAAATGACAATTAAGCTGTGCTCTAATACAGGCTGTGCAGGACCTGCTGCTGCCCGAGTCAGTTCTGTGCATGCTGAAATCAGAATCCCTGCAAGAAGCAAGTGTTTAAGTATAAACAACCTGATTTTTTTTAAGATTCAGTGTACACCATTATTGCATTTTATTACTTCTGTGGTAGAAGGAAGAATGAAGTAAAAATCATTGATATTGGTGAAAAATAGACAAATTTAGTGAGGTAACATATTGTACATTTCACTGCTGGACAAGAAGGGAGGGAAGAAGCCGATCAGGACGCTTCAGGTAAGAAATAAAGCTCTCAAATATTAATTATTATAATGGCATTGAGGAGGTTATCAGCTCAAGCCAGATGCCCTGACATCCAGACAGCAGGAGAGAGAGAGGATTACTCACTGAGAGTGTGATGGGCACAGCAGTGCAGCTGAACATTAATTTATTCCTTTCTTTTCAAGGTATCTACACCCCTGAACCGCTCTGCAATTTCTGGTGGGCTCTTTTATCCACGGGGTTTATGTTTGTCTATCATTTTAGCATCTTGCAGATCCTGGGATTGGTAAGTAAACCCAGGTTAATAAATGGATAGCCTGCAAGTACATTCAGAGTAAAAAACACTGAGTAGTTTGAGTGTCCAGGTCTACATGGATAAAACTACTTGCATGCAAATTTTTGATTTAAGGCTACTTGTATGCAAATTGCATGTTCTAATGAGCATTTGTGTCTTATATCTTGCAAGTACTGGTAAAATATTTCTTAAATTGGTTGTGTACCTGCATAAATCCATTTATTAAATACACAATGGAATTTGGATCTGCTTTTTTTTCTGAAAGCTGCCCTACTTGTGTTGAGCAAATATGTGTCACCAGAACATTTTTTGATTATTATGGCAATTCTCTAAATTTTCACTGGTTTTAGGTGAATCAGTGCAAGATAAAAATCCTGTAAATTGATGAATTTATTGTTGCTTCCTCAGGTTACAGAAGTGAATTTGAACAACATGTTGTGCCCAGCCATCTCAGATCCTTTTTATGGGCCCTGGTACCGAATCTGGGCGTCGGGACATCAGACTGTCATGACCATGACTCATGGGAAACTCATAATCCTGCTGTTTCACACTGCTGTCCCCACCTTCAAATGGATCATGGACTTGCTCAGACTCCCAGCTAAGAAAATAGACTGAAATTTCTCCCCACAGAGTAGCTCATCCAGGAAGCAGAGATATACTGGAAAACAAAGAGGGGGGACGAGAGGACAATGGCTTTATACTTCTTCCCACAGTTTTTTGCCTCAAAATCACCTCTGTAATGAAGTGAGGGTTTTTTTGTTTTTTTTTTACCTGCTGTTTCTCACTGCCTATTGCCAATGGCAAAATTAGTGGCCTTATTCTGGGGAAGGTTGGTGTTTTATACATTTTTGTATAGATTACAGCAGAATCTTGCCAAGCCACCATTTAAGATTAGGCCAGGAGCTGTCCACATTCCAGCCAAGAGAGTGGCAGTGCTACCTCGTTTTGACTCATTTTCCATTAAAGAACAGCACCCTTCTAGGATAGGAAATCATGCTGAATTGTAGCACCCCACTGATGGGAACCAACACGCTGAACTGCATCATCCTGGCTTAACTCTTAAAGCTTGAATGTTCCAAAATGCTCACAGGAAATGGTGCACACTTAATCTTCCAGTCAGAAGTGCAAAACAGTGAGGTTCTAATCTATTTTCTTTAAGCTGGTTGAAAATGTTGGGGAACAATAACTCATTTAAAAAAATAATTAATCAACTACTTAATTTCTAAGCTGCAGTGGATAATTATCTATCTAGTGAAGTCCCATCATGATGCTTGAGAGATGATTTTATTTTGGTGAAGGGAAAATAAGAATGTTGAAATTATTTCAAAAAACCATGTTACATGTAAGCCATGATAAGATATTGCATCCACTCTTCTGCCCTGACTTTGAACAAAATGTTTTTTTTCACTTACCTTAGACTGGAGAAGGAGTGAAGATACAAAATCCAATGTAAACATTTTTTTTTACTTAGTAGCTTTTGAAACATTCCTGCTCTGTCTATGCTGATCCTCACTGCCCAGACTGGTTGGTGAAGGAACCAAATGAAACTCTGTTCTCTCCCCACAGCTCTGCTAGATCATGTGTGCTGATTTTAAAATACAGATATAAAAAGGAATGTCCAATCAGTGCAGGCCTCCACTGCAAAGAACATATTCCAATTTAGTAGCACAACCCATCAACATCTTTTGAACAGGATGTAGGTGGGCAGAATGATCAACTACTTGTACCTGCTCAGATTTTACAGGAGGAGAAACTACTGGGCAGAAAAAAGGGAAATCCCGACTGTGTTCTTCCAGAATTGTGAGCCCGTTGTGCAGACTTGCTGTGTTTCGGGGCTGCAGGTTTATTCTTGTACAGAAGTTTGTGGGAATTTATAGATTCATTGTGTTGTCAAAGCTGTGACTTGTAAGATAAACCAAAACCATCATACCTCCTCCAGCTGGATCACCTGAAGGTTTGTGCTGAAGTTAAGGTACAGACGTTTATACCTCAGGAAGCAAAAGTAAGCTGACTTTTTTTTTTTTTTCCCCCTTAAGAAAATTCCTTGGTGAGGGATTAAGTGGCTACTTCAAATATTTTTACTCAAATATTGTACACCTCAATCAGAAATCCATTGTCCCATATTCTGATTTACAAACTGGTTTCTGGCTTTCTTCCATGCCTTGCTGTATGTGTGTGTGTATATATAAAAATGTACTATATGCTCACAAGAACATGCAGCATGTACCTAAACTATCCCTCAGGCATATACAGCTGGTGTTAGTTAGTATTACAATAGTAATTTGGACAAATTTTTGCAAATATTATTTAGCATTATTATTTGCTTAACTTATGTTTTGGTGCATTTTTTTTCTATTTTTTTTTCCCTTTTGTTTTTTTTTTTTTAAAGCATCTTCACTTTTTTTTCCTGTCAAGATATTGTAGTTTCTGGAAACAGTTCCTAAATAGGAGCCTTTTTTCATTTTTTGAACTACAGCATTTCCTATCTGTAATGATCTGCTTCAGGGCATTCTGAACAAGTATAAAGCAGCTGCTGTTTGTCACCAAAGCTGCTGCTGCCTTGGTGAGCCTGGGAACCAAGAAAAGTCAGTCCATTTGCAGTCCAGTGGAACCTTGAGGTCAGAGAGCACCTAATTGTAGGTTTTCGGCCACAGAAATAAGGGGTAATTTTGATATTTCTGTATATTTGATAATTTTATAAAGTTCAATGGTATTTTTCAGAAATGGCTATTTGTAACTGACTGTACTTTTATGTCCTGAGTCTTGCATCTAAACCAGAAGCATTTGTTTTCTCTGCATCCATAGCTAATGGAAAACAGAGTTGTGTTTTCTTCTGTGTTGCACTCTAGGTGGATCCTTAGGAATTAAATTTGTCCTTATAGTTAACAAAGCTCAGAAAAAGCCAGAAGCCAGGAAGAAAGAGGGTGTTTGTCAGCCCTGGTGGGAGGTTTCTGCAGGCAGACAGGTCAGCTTTGGCGTTTTCAGTTCTACAGTGACAGGACTCCTAACAAATCTGTTGATTTTCGTGATCTCGTACTTCAAGTGATATTGCTGTAAATCTCCCTTGCAGCTGTTGGTGTAACTTAGTCAAAGCCAAGCTGTTTTATAAATGATTTTATTTTTCTTCGGGGTCAATTTTGTACTTTTGAAAAAACGATTTCTGCATTTCCTGAGTTGTTATCCCAGTGCTGCAGAGGACACAGCAGGCAGGGCAGTGAGCACACCCTGCTCTCCCCAACCAGGCTGTGCCAGGGGCTGGGCTGGAGATCTGGGGGGCTGCAGGAACTTGGGGGGCTGCAGGAACCTGCAGAGCTGCTTATCCCACCCTCCAGTCCCAGCATGGCATTATCCTGGCACAGAATGGGTTGGTGAGGGAAAGGAGTGGATGGGCTCAACTGCCACATCTGCTGTTAGTTCTGAATAATTTGTAAGTGTGATAAATTTTGTAAACTTTCTAACGTGCTAAACTTTGGTTATGAGGTAACATTTACAAATAGGGGTAATTTGTGTACTTGTTTTCGTATTTTGCTCTGGTGGGCTTTTTTTGTTGTTGTGCCCTAAGTCCAGATCATTGGGAGAATAACTGTTAAACCTTGGAATTAAAACAAATAAATGCATTTTACTGGATGCTGGATAGTTTTGTCATCATTCTAATTGTGCCAGGGCTGAGTCTGTCTTGCTTAGGACTTTTTGTAACTAGATAAGCATCAGAGAGGCACATAATATTAGCCTTTTATAATCAGGTAAGAAGATGGAGGCTTCTGTCTGAAACACTGTACAGCCTGATGTTGTCTGCCCTGCACTCAGCAGTTCCTGGGAGAACAGGGACTGGGATTTCAGGAATTCTCAGCAGTTCAGTCTGCCCTGTGCCTGTTCCCTGTCAGCCAGCAGCAGTTCACTGGCACAGCTCCCTGCAGGGTGTAAATCCTGGACTCACTGTCCTTGTCTTTCAGGTGCAGAACTCGAGGAACTGTTCCAGTGCAAGGACGATTCTTCCTCCACACTTCTCACTGCTCCTGCCCCAGCCTGGGCAATGTTCTGTAGTTCCAATTTCACTGCAGCAGAAGATGGTAAGAACATGCACAGGAGTTTTCAGCTCACACCTCTGTTCAGAAAGCTGCTGCAGCAGCTTCAGGATGGCAAAGCATTTTTAATGCACTTTGCAAATGCTTCTGGCTGTAACAAACATGATTGCAGCCCGGTTAAATGTGTTCCTGTGACCCAGTACATCTCAGACAAGCAGGTTACTGCCTCGAGTGCAATCTTGGCAAATGCTGTTCTTGGAAAAAGAACACGCTGGATGTGCCCTCCCTGTATGATTATACATTGCAGAGGATTCAATTTTTCATGTGGCTGGGGAAAAGAATCAATTCTCCAGCTTAATTTCTCTGGAAGAGTACAAAGCTTAAGCAGAAATCCAGTGTGAAGTGCTGTATGGCAGCCAGGGCTGAACCAAGCAAACAATTTCCCATTGCAGGCACTGCTGATTATTGGCTGCAGCTCTCTATAACTAATTGGAAATCAGCTTTTTATTGTTTAATGCCAACAAATATGTAAGAATAAGGAAGTTTCTACATCTGAAACACCTTTAATGCTACTGGCTTGGTTTGATTTTTACAGCATGGGAACTGGAGAGCTGGCTAAAGCAGTGAGAAGAGTGGAAACTCACTGTAGGAAGAGGTAACTAGCTTTGCCTTTCAATGGCCTCAGGGTTTTTAGATTAGATTTAGTGTAGGTTTTACACAGTTCAGAATAATGATGCCAAATCTGTGAGCCAGCTTCCAGCACTGGTTTAGTATTTGCCCAGGCAGGCTTCCCTTCAGAGGTTTGTTGATCTCCCAAATCGAAGCTTCAGAGCCAGTGAAGTAATGGCTGCATCAGCCCTCACCACCCAAAGGTTCCACAGATTCCATTGCTCTGCTTTCAAAGCCTTTGCATCTGCAGCCAGCAGAGCTATTAATCCAACGTGAGGAAGCAGAGCCCTTCTGAACTCAGCTGAGCTCCAGGGAGATGGAATGCTTTGTCTCAGGAATTATCCTACAGAGGAAATATGCTGCCTTTAACTCAAGACTCAGCAGAAAGAATTTGGCTGAGGGACCAGAGCTCCCCAACTCGATTTTGGCATCAGCTGTGCTGCTGCTTTGACAGAGACTCTTCAATACATGCTGGCACAATGTTCTGTTGAACAATCTGGCTGTAAGAGGTACCAGTGCTGTGCTGCTGACACCAGAATTGGTTCTGCAAAGAAATTCTGCTTCAAAAGATTGAAACCACTTCTGCCTCTCACAGGAGGGAGCTGAGGCCTGGACAGAATTCCATGTTAGACATAAGAAATGTAACACTGAACTGGCAATTGATATAAATACACTGAGATAAATAACTCCAGTCGCTGACATAAATGGTGATTTCACTGGGAGTGTTTAGTGCATGTACCTGTCTGTCCCCACAGACAGCAGGCAAAAGGGAAAGACAGGAAAATATTTCTAACACACCAGGCACAAAGGCTTCAATAAAAACATTGACCAAGCCACACAATTAAGCAGAGAAACATAAAAAGAAATGGTGATTCTTTTTCCTTATTTTATTGGGTAAATGATTTAAAAGGTAATAACAATAGTGTTAAAACTACTACAATATCTTTCCACAGCCATATCTCACAGACCCACAGATAACCTTCTAGCATTTTTTTTTCTTTTTCCTCATTTTTCTCTTTTTTAAGCCGTACTTAAAATGCCCATTTCAACAGTTTCTTCACACTAATAGCAATTCAATGTGGAAGGAAGTAGGATCTAGTTATACAGGAAGGGGGTTCAGGTAATCTGTGATATTACTGTAATCAACTGAGTTGCTAAGGGAGGAAGGAAAAGACCGAGGCTTTCCAAGCTACTCCAGGTAGCTCTAAGCCCACTGCATGTCACCATGGCATTGAAGATAACTCAAGATGCTGGTGAACAATTTAAAGTAAGTTCGTTGGGTTTTTTTTTTTTTGTAACATATAAAACACTAAAATAACTTAGAAACTAGATCCAAATATCTTGAAAAGAATCAACTTTGATATACAAAAACAGTCATAAGTTGTTACAAAAGTTTCAAACAAAAGTTTGTTTTCTCAGTGCGTTTATGTACCAGCGCAATTACTGAGTCCAGAGCAAAGAAAGAGGTTTTTCTTTTTTATTTTTTTTTCTTTAACAGTAATAAAAAATGAGGAAAACATATCTTTGTATATAAAGAATCATTGCTGGTCTTAAGAATAAATGTAACCAGAAACCCTTAAATCTGAGAGGCACACTTTGGGTTTCTCTTTTTTTTTTTCTTTTTTTTTTTTTTTAAACTTTTTTCTTTTTTTTAACATAAAATGAAAGTCACCGGTTTATTTAAATTGAGGAGATACTCAGACTCCCCAAATAAACTTAATTCAATTAACATCACTAGCAAAAATCAGTTAGAAACTGTACAAAAATAAAAAAGTTAACACATTTAATCCTGCAGGGATTTTGTAAGGACTGGAAGGCAGGCTTTAGGAGCAGCATTTGGGCATGGCTGGAGGCTTCTTTGGTTCGATCTAACACACATAAGAGATGTAACCTACTCCAGACAACAGTTTTAAAAACCCGCACAGTTGAAGACAAGAAGAGGTCCAGATACAAACTCCAGGTGTGCCAGGGCTGTGCCCACCACGGTTCCAGAGCGGGGCTGAGGTCAGGACCGGAGCGGCATCCGCTGGGATGGCAGCAGGAAGGACACTTGAAGCATCACCGAGTAACAGCTTCGTGTCAGCTCTGTGGTTTGGTTGTCTAACTCAGTTTACAGAACAGAGTTTTTAGGAACATTAGGCAAGAGAATGAAAGAAAAAACCAAACAAACAAACCAAAACCCAGCGATTTCTCCAATGGAATAAGGCAAACTGAGTAGTGCTCGTAAAAGTAATCGGCATTTCAACTTAACAAACAGTGAAATAAGCTACTTGGTTGTACCTTAATTTCTCTAAAGTACCCCAAATGAAAAACAAATGTGTAGCTAACCCCAACAATACAGCTACCAAATGTAACTACGAGGGAATGACATTTGTGAGAGCAATTGCTGATCAGCTTTATGCCAACAGACCTATTCTGTGCCAGTGCGTGTCACAGTGAGCTGCACGTTTGGTACAAAGAATCCCACAATTACAGAGAAAACAATCTGCAGCAGTTCAGCACGGTGTGCTGAGGAGGTAGGTGCCCTAGAAACACTGTAGGTAGACTGATTATTCCAATCTTTAAAAGTAAATCATACAATCTGATTGACCACAGACTCTGTAACAGTGTTTTAATTAGTGATACAAAACTCTGGTCCAGAAGGGTCTGGCATGAGCTCGGTTCAAAAGCACACCTTGACAGTTTGTATAACACCCTTGAACTGTATTTTTAAGCAACAGCTACTAAGAGATAGACAAAAAATGCATTGTGCATTATGCTGTGTACAAAAAGGAGACAAAACTATCCTTTTCTCCCCCAAGCCATGGTGGGAAGTATTGCTGACCTTGTCCTTAAAATCCTGCAGGATTGTTTATTCATCAGTATATCATTATTACACTGGTAAGAAATTCTGTATAACATCTGCATATATCGAAGAATTCTTAAAAAATCTGATATGATTTTAGATCCGCATGACCAGTCACGTGACCTTCTTGAGGTTGATTAGCACCTTTCAATACATATAATATTTTTATATATAATAGATCTTTTTAAAAAACTTCTAACAATGAGCTCATGCAGAAGCACGAGCGAGCTGTAACGAGATGACAGATAAAGATGGGGTTGGATGACTTTTTTTTTTTCGCAGCAGAATGATTCAGTTTGTGCTCAGGTTCCCTATAAGGGCAAGAAAAAAAAAAACAAAAACCACAACTCTATCAGGTAGCCACTTGTTCACATTTCCACTTGAAGACTAATTCATCTAAAAGTGTTCCCCAAGTAGAAACAAGACAACAGTATCATCCAAAATAGCCTCTGTATAAACATCTACTCATTTTTGCAGCTTCTGGCTGGCTTCTCTTGGCTCCTGAAATTTCAGGCCCTCTGCTTTAAAAATTAAGGCATCGCAACTGAAAATAGTAATATTTGGACATAAATGCTGTGGATGAAGGAATACCAAAGACCTTCTACAAGAACCTCCATAGAAATTAAGTGGCAGACCTAACCTCACGTAAGGGATGAGCATAATTTATCCATTATCTGACTTTGAAACCCTATTGAAAAACACTTTTACAGTTAATCCAATTTTTTTTTTTTAAACAACTGAATTTTATCTATTTGGTTTTTTTTATATATCTATGTATTTACAAACATTCATTATTCAAAGTAACTGGAATTTCTGCTTACTGTGGTTCACTCAGGCAGATTGGGAAGGTCTTTCCTGTAACAGGCGGCCTTGCAAAGAGACCACACATACCTTTGACTAAATCCTATTTTTACAGCAGAAAAAAGTTCCAATCGGTTTTCTTTCTTCTACCGTGTGGAGGGGTATCAGAATTATTACACAGTACTTACAGCTCTCAAGCACTATTCCTGCAATAGATGAAAACATGTAACATTATGGCATACTTGTCCTGGCTCTCTCACAACAGTCTTTTTTCTTTTATTAAACAAAAGTTAACTTGATCCAAACTATTCATGACTTGATAAAACTCAGTAAGTTCAAGAGCAGATGAAAGAACAAAACAGGGATTTCTCTCTTCCAAAATAAGTTTGCTAATAGTAGTAATAATAAAAAATAAATCTCACTTTAAAGAGAAAAAAAAAAGTGTCCAAAACCCTGATGCCAGAGCAGCCTCAACAGGGTTCGCTAGAATGTCTGGAGTATATGTTTTCTATGAATTTTATATATAAGTATATAATTATGTTATAGTCAAAGGCACTAAAATCTAAATCCATTTTCTTCCTAATATGACATCTGCTACTCACCAATCTGCTTTTAGGACACAAATGTCCCTCCTAATTTGAGTCATCAGAAAGGCATCGTCTCATTACAAATGCATTCTGGTGCCTGCTCCTGCCAGGCCCGGGCTGCCCGTGACTCCCAGCACAGGATGGGACACAAAGCTCCTGGGGTGGATTGTGCCCTATCATTTAGGCCACTTGATTCTGAAAATGCTGCCGTGTTACCATCACCTCTCGCTGTACACGAGTTGCTTCTCTTCATCCCAAAAAAGCATTCTGTGTGTGTCAGCCTTGGTGTTGTGGCTGTTTGTGCTGGATCTGGAGATCCTGTACAGAGCTACATGGAATCTTGACTGTGAAGGTGAGATATTGGACACACAAGGTCATTAAGAATATCATGGAAATGCAATTCACTGTCTACTTCAATACCTGAATCTGATATGTTTCATTCCCTATCACACCCATTAATGCAAAAGCCATGAATGCCTTTTTTGCTGAGCAAAGCTTCCCTAACTGCAATCCTTAAACTCTTCCTTCCATCCACAGTTACAGAAAGCCTTGATTGATATAATTCAATGTTAATGACGTAGAAATTTAAATTCTCATAAAAAACCCAAGGGTATATATGCTGCAAAAAAATCTGCAGTGAATCAATAATAAAAGGTACGGGATCTTGGTAAGTAAATGCAGTTTTCCCTCCCGTTGCCACGATGAGCTGACCCAACTAAGGAACCTCAGCATGGCAACGGAAACTATCATCATAAAATGGTACAGTAATAGAGATAGCTAGACCAAGAAGGGGCAGGGTCTCCTGGGAAGAGGTCTGCAGAGAGGTCCAGTGACTGGTCATGCGGCTCAGTGTCAGGAATAATGGTTGTATGGTGGGAGGGGGTGCCCAATACCATTCTGGAAGTGATGGTGCTGACGATGGGCAAGGTACTCTGTGTAGCTCATCGTCATCTTCTCACTGCGGTACCTGGCGAAGAGCAGAGATTTCAGTCAGCAGGAGGCTGCAGGCAGCACCAGAAACGCTGCACTGCTGCTGTGTTAGTGATAAGAGCTCTCCGATGCTGGGAGTGAGACTGACTTCAGCTGCACAAGGGGACTGCCACAACTGTCAGGGTCATTTCCTGACTCAGGTGACAAATCACAATCTAACTGCTCATGAAAAACACTTTAAACAAACAGAATTGTTAGGAAAAGGGTTGCCTGCTATGTTGGTTGAAGAGAATATCCTGTATCTTCAGCCAACCCTCTACAAAAACCTCGTAGGAAAAACCATAAACAAGCACTACAGATTTCTGGGCTGTTTTTAAACAATCAGCATCAACTGTCTGCCAAATTCTGCTTTTAAAATTATCCCAGCTACATTAAATGTAGTTACATTCTTTTTAGACTGGAATCACAGAGTATCTGCAGTTGGAAGGGACCCATCAGAACACCGAGTCCAGCTCCCTGCTCCTNCTTCTCCTCCTGGAAGAATCCAGAATTCCAAACACTCATTGAGACCCAAAGTCTTTATCTCCTTGAAGAAGACAAATGGTCAAAACTTCCTTTTAAGCTAGAATTTAAAAAAAATCCTATTTCTCCATGCCTGACTAAAAAACTGGAGTTCAGCAGTCGTTTTACACTGCAGGTTTATACAAATAAATTGCTTCAGAGGCATTCATACAGACATTCATGCAGATTCCTCTACCTTTCACCACCCAACAATATTATGGGCAGAGTATCTGCTGCTAATCCTGAAATACTTTGGCTGTCACACACTAAGGAGCCCTCAAG
>VYZR01007979.1:0-51172 GCA_013400675.1 Oxylabes madagascariensis
AAGAAAAAAAAAGAAGAAAAGGGGAAAGAAATTGGCATCCTAAGAGGCTCACTAAAGCTCTTTAAAGTGCATAATTCCATCATCATACTGTACATAGCACACGATCTCTGAGGGGTAATTATCCATGGATTGGAAGCCAGTGTGAATATACACACAGTCAATATGATGTGCTTGCTGCTGCTTCCCTTTTTTTCTTTCTTTTTTTTTTTTTTTTTTAAATCAATTTTAATTGTTGTGGATCTATTTCTGCTAATAAAAGAGAGTGAACTGATTCTGGTCGGATAGATTTCTGGATACGGAAAATGAGTGAGCAAAACATGTGAGAGTACTTACTGTATTACCAGAAATATTTATAAATGGCTCTTCCCTCCCTCAGCTGGCAGAATATCAAAGCACTGAGGAAGCAGCATGGATGGCTTCTGAAGGGATGGAGAAAGCAAAGGTCCACTCCTCCATCACCAGCCTGGGAAAGCAATGCCACAGAGCTTCAGCAGAAGCCCAGGCTGGAACTGCTCTAACAGCAACATCTCCCCTCTTGTAACGGGGCGAGCACTCCTGTGAGTGCAAACTGCACCAGAAAGGATCACAAATGAGTTCCTGCAGCAAATATATAATGTGTCCACTGGGTTGGAACAATACGTGAACTGGAGATCCAAGGTTTTTTGTAACTAAGATGTGATTCCCAGGAATGTCAGTCATTTCAGCTGAGGACAATCATCTTCTCTGAAGGTTTGATGCCTCCACATACCAAGCTTAAACCAGACTCTTTGGGCTTGACAGTACTGAAACGTTTCCTGTAAAACACAGCACTATCACAATGCATTCATCAGCTGCATTTGTATCAGCAAAATAAAAACGTGGAGACAAGTGCATTTACGAGGAGCACCTACAGATCACCCCTACCCCTGCATGAGAACCTGGCTGAAGCAGGAAGGACTCTGTCCCCCAGAGCTCCTGCAAAGGGGGCTCCTGTAGAGCTATGCACTACACACACAGCAGTACCAGGACACAGACTCCTTGCAGGGACATGTGTCTTTGTGTAACTCCCACCTGCACGCAGAACAACTTCCTAGAACTGGATTAACCAAACACGCACTCTGAACTTTGTCTAATGTCACAATTTATTTCCACGTATCCCACTCGCGCGGACCGTGGGTTTTCCTGGGGGAGACGAGCAACCTGTTAGCTGCTGAGCTCCTGGCTGTCCCCAGCCTGCTCTCCATTCCCAGTGGTGGAGGACTACAATAAGGTGCATCAATTCCCAAGTTAGCCTGTGCATGTGAAAATGCCTGGGGGTCCTGATTCAGAGCAATACTTAAGCAATCACTGATCTTTAACGTTAAAGTCAACAGGACCTCGGTACATCCATAGGTAATTACATGAATTCATCACTGGGCTGAGCAAGCATGTTCTAGCTCACAAAAGCAACGAAAGGACAACGTGCAGGAAGAACAAAAAGCCTTCAGGAAAGGATTAGCAGTGTCACAAGTTAAACATCTCCTCCCTGATGACATACAGGACCGGGTCAACTGTGCAGGCAAGCGAGAATGCTGTAGCATGGAGTCATAAATGGTACAGCCTGCTCACACTACTGCCTGTAGTAGCTCTGCAGGTAAGGAATACAGAATACTAATGTACAATAAGCAATACTTTAATAGCTCTGCTCTGTAGAAGAGGTAGGGATTTTTCAGTGTTTAACTGCACATCATTGCTATTCCAGATCTCCTACTTGGCTGTTTTAACCTACCTAGCAGATTTAAGAGCAAGAAATAACAATAAACCTCTCTGTAACCAACCCCTGAAACCCTGCAACTCTTGCTTTACAGCTCTAAAAACCATAACCTAGGAGGGCTAACCCTAATAACGATATGCTGTCATTAACTGGCTACTGAATTACAACAAATAATGTGGAACGACCTGAGCAGCAACTCCACCCTACCATTTTAAAAATAGATTGTTACCTATTTGGTGACAATATGAACACATCTCAGTTATATAGTACTAAGCAACCTAACACTAGTTATGACCAATCTTGGGCTTTAAAAAAAAAAGGCGTTATTTAAAAATCATCTTAATCCACACTAAATATACAAGTTCTTCAGATGATTATGTCTTCTCATAAGTACAGGAAATATCAAGAATTTACAGTAGGTCGTTTGAGTTCCCTCATTTACAGCAGGCAGAAAGTAGTTCAGCACCTGCTGAAATAATTACCAAGCAAGAAGAAGATAAAGATATAAAGCAAATTTATTGGCTGTCTAGCAGACTTTACATTCAATTTTCCCATGTCACATTCCCATCAAGCGCATGTACCTGCACGATTCTAGTTGTGAAGGCTACAGTCACAGTCGTGTTAGATTCAACTACCCCTGAGCCAAATTTGATCTGAGGGGTTCAGGAAGGCAGTGTGAGCACTGCCAGGAGGGACATATAATTTTATATATCACATGCCACGCTTCATTTATCTGTTTGCATGTGTACGGTGAGTTCACTGACTTCTTTTAAAGTTCTGGAACATTCATAACCACCTTTACATGTGCATATATGCTAAAGACTCTTTGCAGAAAGTGACTTGCTCATATAACAATGCCTTGTTACTACTCTGTTGCCAGGTTTCTGGCCTGGGGCTTTGGGATCAGCAGCTTCCTTAAAGATATCATCAACAGGGGATTCTCACTCTAGGGTAAGAAGAAAGCATCTACCATGAGGCAGAGCCTGAGATGTTTAAAACTTGGAGATTTATTTAAGGCAGCTGCACCCCGCACACACGGAGGTGGAATATTCCAGTCTCCAACTTTCAGTTCTGGTAGGAGACATAAGGAAAACAGAGTTTTTGCCAGTGACTACCAAACACAAAGAAATAATCATATGGGTCAAACAAACAGAAATGTTTCATTTGCTCTGAAAATCATTTGAGTTGACTCAAGACATTTGTTTGAAAAAAAGAAAATAAAGCCTTTCTGAAGTTGTGTCATCTCCCCCTTTCAAGTGCTGGCCCTTTTGAGCTGAAATACATAATTTTGAAACAATCATGGAAATGTTTTCTACTTTCAGACATCAGAAGCCATTTTAGTGTTGCTGAAGCATTTTCTCCCCCAACATTTTCATCTAACTTGACTCGAATTTCATTCTGGTTTCTGCTTACAAGCTGCCTTTTTCAACAAATTTATTATTTGTCATTTCCACCTAGTGGTTTTCACAACAAGCTCATTCCTAGCAGGCTGTAAGGATGCAAACAGGTCTCAAGTCAGTCTTTTAAATCAGGAGCTAAGGAAGCATTGGAGTAATTGAAATGAAAGAATTTCTGACATGGGCATTGTTTAAATAAATAATTTTTATAATTAAAAAAATAAAAAGGCAAACACTTGAAACCTCTGTATGTCCTTAACTATACCATGACAATTACATAATATTTTGGAGAGTGATACAGCTAAGCCTCCCATCCCGTTCTTCAGCAATTCAGAAGCCTTCACTGGCTGCCCAGGCACAACAGGACAAAGCAGCTCTGCAGCCACTACACCTCCATGGGCCTGGAACTGTACCCTCTGCTGTGCCTGGAAACAAAGCATCTGAGAATGACCCTGGGGTGGGAAGGGGGCAGCGATGGAATGACAAGGCTGGGAGCAAACAGAAAGGCTGTGTGTGTCTGTGAGCAGCGCTGCTCCCAAGCGCAGGGTGCTCGGGCTCTTCAAGGACCCAGCCTTCCTCTCCTACTGCTGCTCCTCCTGCCTACCTGCTACAACCCTGGGTTTGCTCTAGCTCTGCTCCCAGACACAGGTGAGATCAGGGAAGTCAGCATGAGGCTCCTATGGATACTCCAGTGCCTTGCTGAATTTATAAATCCCTCCACTTCTCTGGGCTCTAAACTTCCACTCAAGATCAGTTAAGACACTTTCATAAATCTTACTTGGCATCTAGTTGCATCCTTAGGTGCCTAAACACATGTTTAAACAGGAATCTAAATCTCTTTGCAACTCAGTTCATCTACAAAATAGAGATTGTAATTCTTTATCTTACTGGGGTTCAGAGACAATAAATTGATTAACGTTGGAGATTAATGTTCGTGTTCTTAAGTCAACGGAAGCAGAAACAAATCCCAGTTCAGGGTGACACAGAGAACTTACAGGACTCCCTGCATTTGTAAAGCCAGTACCTTCTCTGTCACGGACAAGATACATCTGCTTGCAAAGAAACTTGCACAATCGTCACTCCATATATTTTGGCTCAAGCTAGAAGTAGCAGTCTGCCTCTTTTATGAGCCCTTCAGAAAAAATATCTCCGTACAGCCCTTAAATTATCTACTGTTGGGTTCAATGAATTTGATGAAGAAAAGCTTGGAACATAAAGTTAAGTGACAACTGAAGTTTAACACAGACTGCAAGGAAGAGAAAGGCAGGCAGGACTTTGCATATGTTTGCACAAAAGAGAAATTGTTCGAGTGAGTGGGAAGAAATTTCTAGGGCTGATGCCTTATAATATGACCCCAAGCCAGTTGAGATGTCTTTCACAAAGACATATATCACGCGCTGTTGATTCCATGACTCATTATTTCCAATGCTAAAAGTGTGGCTGGATACCATACTAAGAAGGGAAATTATTTTGTGTCACTACAGTAATTTTTTCTTATATTGCAAACAGAATACATTGATTAAAGCACAGAATTTGGATGCCAATTTAAGGCAAAATGGGTAATTAATAGTAATTTGGAAAGAAGAAGAAACTACATCCGCTAAAGTAGCATCTCTTTGAAGAGACAGGGAACAAAATCTTATCTAATATCTAATATTCAATTCATCATATCCTCTATAAACAAGACGACAAGCACCAGCTTTAAAGAGGAGTTGCGTGAACAGAAAATATCAAGGCTGACATTGTGAAAGTCATGAAGATGAAGCAGACCTTGATTCAGGTGGAAGGAAGAACCTCTACCTCCCTTTGGCGTCTGCCAGACACTTGGAGCACTTACTCAGGTTGACGGAGCCCAAGCTCTCCGCGGCGCTGCTGCAGCCTCTGCCTTCTAAGCTGGCAAGGGTGTTGATCACGCATCTGTTTTCATCACAAATTCCATCTGGATTTTAGAATTCTCAATTTAGATCTCATCAAGACTCACACACATCTGCAGAGAGCTTTGATTTCTAGACACCAAAGGCTTCCAGAGGGAAAAAGCTGCTCTGAATAGTTTCCCACCCACTCTCACAGCAAGACTGATAACAGTGCATTTGTGCCAGTGCTTTTGGAGAGAAGAGGTACACACATACATATATATAAATGCAGACACATGTGCTGCTGCTGGTGAAGCTCTGCTCTTTTCTTAGCTTGGGGTTGGATGTCCTTGATTGAAAAACATTGCAGCAGCCTGAACTCGTCAGTCTGCCCTGAGCCCAGCAGCACAGGTTTTAATGAGGAAATATCTGCTGATAGCTTTTGTTTCTAATGTACCTTTAACTGTTAGCGGAAGAATTCAGGAAAGGACTTGGATGTCAGCTGGATACCAAACATCACTGGCTACTGGTCAATCATCAAGCAAACAGCAGGGCTGAATGGAATGGATTTGACCCAGAGGTTACCAATTTTTCAAAATATTACATGTGACCATTTCTTAAACAGATTAGATGACACATTCTCAGCCAAACATACACCAGGAAATGGGATTGTAATCCTCCAATTTGCTCTCTTTTTGGAAAAAAAACAGAGGGCAAACTTTCAAAACTTTCAACCTTCTTAAAAAGGCAGTGAGCTTTCTGCATTCCTGACCTTTCACTTGCAGAAGGAATGCTGATTTCTTGCTGAGCTACGGCTCTGATCATCCCTGCCAAAGCTAAGACGTACACGAGCTGGCTTACCCTTGTTTCCACTGGCTGCTGGAGCATGCCAAAGAGACTGTGTGCCCTCCTGCCTCCAGCACCCAGCCAAGCAATGTGATATTTTTCAGAACCTTATATAGCACTTTAAGAGCTGTATAGAGGAGCTTGAAACAGGATGACACGGAGGGCAGCAGTGCAGGGAAGTTGAGAAATGTCTTCTACTTTTGCTCTCAAACAGATCGAATGGTCAGTTCCAAAGTGGGGCACGATCAACTCCCTAACTTTTTGGAGGCAAAAGTTAGCTGAAAGACTAGAATAACACAGAGTAGGAGTAGAAGTGGATGTGCTCACCCACAGACAAAAAAAGAAGGTTTATTCAAGCATTGCAGTATGACAATCATGCAATGCAAATGCCCCAGTGAAGTGAAAATGTGCAGTCAGCCCTGGAGCCCGAGGTTTCAGCATTCCCAAGGCAGGGCAGCAAACCGCAGCACTCCGGGAGTGGCCTTTGGTCATGTCATTTCTCCCAGTAAGCCCAACAGGAAACACTAGCACGGAACAACTACTTCTAAACACCCAAGCTATTGCTGGAACATCAAACTTGTGCCTATAGATCCTAAACAGTGCCAGGGTCCCTTCCTGCTCAGTGCTGTTTTACCCAAAGTAAGGAAAAGGTGAGAAAAAGGAAAGGTCCGTCAGGAGGTCTGTACCTGCACTGCCTACTCATCTATGCTGTTATTTACTGCAGTGCCTAAGATGGGCCACAGTCCTATGACACTACTTCTGAACGAAGAAAAAGGGATCAGTGTCTTACTTTACAACCATTGCAGCACAGATCTGGGGTGCTCCCTACCAGTATCAGCACAGACAGGCTGCATCTTCAGGCCTGAGGAAAAGAGAATTTGGCCCAAGATGTTAAAGGGTTATTTTAAGGAATGCTTTTCTCTTTCTCCCTTCTCTCTCTCTCTCCATTTGTTTGTTTTGGAATTGATACCAGGAAAAAAAAAATGTAACTAGGAAACAGAATACATAACCGCCTGAGGTGATGTACAAGAAGTTTCTTAGCATTCTCTGACTTTTTCCTGGTTAAAACCAGTTTGCCTGGGGATGGGCCAGCTCGGTTTCGGCTTCTCCTGCTTTCCCAACATTCCACAGAATAGCATGACCTTCATTAACTCAACACAGCAACTGGATCCAGCTAACAAAATCCAACACATGTAGGCACTTGTCCCCCTCGTCCTCAAGGGTAGAGAAATACGGATACCGTTGTTCCAAAACTGGCCTTGTCATTTCCAGTCCTTATCCTCGAACAACAGATGCTATCAGGACTGCTCCTTGCTGGTCAAAGGCTGCAGCAGCTTCTCTGCACCCTTTTTGCTTGCTGGATTAACACCCAATTGTTCTCCTAACTGTGGATCTAGTGAGAGAACTTAGCAAAAAATTAGTTTACAAGAAATGGTAAATAACTAGTAGCCAGGGTTCTATACTTGTGTTGGCTGGGTGTCAGGGCATTTGTTACTGAGAATATGGACTTGCTCGTATTTCAAAAGTAAACAAACCCCACAACCAACAAACCAAAGAATAACAGAAAACTTTAGAATTAAGCAGTCTGGACGTGACTTGATGGATTAGGAGGCATGGGGAAAGGAAAGGTCTAGTCAGCCTGCAATGTTACCTATCTGGACATACAACAGAGATAGTGGAGAATGCACTGAAGATAACAGACTGGCCTCATATTTCAGTGTTTATTCAAACTTTTCATGTTTTCAGACAGAATTCCATGTTAAAAAAAAAAAATCCAATAGCTATGTGCAGTAGAAACCAAGACACAATTATGAGCTAAAATAAAGCGAGCTCTCTACCATTCACACTCAGGACCAGCACTCACAAGCCCAGACTTGACAGTGGCAGGTCTTACACATCCTCTACATCCTGCTACATTCAGTTTTTCTGTATTGAAAGTTGAGTGATCAAGAGAAGTTTCAGACCTAGTAACTTCTAAACTGGACTCTGCACCTCATCTAGGGCAGAGAACTGCAGCGGAGGGACTGCATCCTTTTATGATCCTTTTATGCACTGTGCTGTTTGTCAGGCTGTACTATCGCTTGTGACAAGCTCGCAAATGCTAAATTGGCTCTTAACCCACAAAGGCTCCTCGAGTGAAGCCAGCCCTTTGCAAAGCAGCTGTGCTGCCCAAGGACGGGTCCAGAGGCAGCTGCTGAAGCCTCGAAGCCTAAAGCCCCTGTGACTCTGCAGAGGAGTATCTGTTCTAACCAAGGGCATGATGCTGGTCCAGTCACTTCTGCAGGGAGATGAAAGCTGGCACAACTCCTCCTCAGGGAGCTGTTCTTCCACCTACGAACAAGGAAGACCCTTGACATAATTCTGACCATGATGTAAGTCGAAGTGCTTTCCAGACTGAGACCCTTTTCCCCATTCCGTAAAAGTCACACATAACTCCACAAAGTCCATAGACTAAGTAATAAGAAAGGAGATGGGCAATGGGAGACAGAGGAGGAATAAGCCTGAGTGAAGTGTTGCATAAGCAGTGTCAATGTTTCAGGGGGCTTGGTTACTTTAGCTCGTCATAGCAGCAAAATAAGCAGAGGAAAGTGAAAGTGTTTCATATTTATGAAGTTCCGTAAATCGTTCTCAGGACTCTGCTCCTCGGTAAGGATTCCAGGCACCACGGTAATACCAGAAGGAATAAAAAGTACTACCAAGCTTCTATAGCAGTCACTATATCTCTGTTATTTGAGCAAACAGACAGCAGTCTGTCATTTTTATCCCCAGTTTAATCTCAGACATAATCATCTGGTGGTGTGTATATTTAACCAAATTCCTCACTCTAGAGCACAAGAGTTCCACTAGCAGACAGCACCCTGGATGCTGCTAAAAGATCCTTACTGTTATTAGCATATGTATCAAAACAACCACTGCATTTGAAGTAACCAACATGAGAGGTGGCCTCACCATACTCGAATTCCAAAACGGTTTTGGGCACACGTTCCCATCTGTCGTGGTCCTTCCCCATGGGGAGTTTAACCATCACTTCACCATTTACTGCTGGAAGGGCAAATTTATGCCACCTAGTTTTACAGATCTAACAGCTAGTTACCCAAGTCCCTGCTAGCACTGCTTAGGCTCCCTGTGAAGTCAATCCAAAGAAATAAGCATCTCCAGAGGGCAAATAACTTCATCCCACTTGTTCTGTGAGATGATGGTTTCTGGAGAAGCCTACAGTAACAAGATAAAATGACTAGTTTGGACTAGATACTTCACCTCTGCAAGGCTGAAGTTCCTCGAAATGAACTCCACATGGATAGCACTATTCAGTGCAGAACTTCACAGACCCTTCCATGCAGAAGCTGGAAAATCTTTTAGCAGCCATTTAAGCTGAAACCATTGATTACTAAGACAATGGTCCTTAATCATCTTCAGAGCAAGTCATTCTTGGCAGATAACAAGTAAAGCTGGACCATATTGCTATGCCTCCCCAGCTTCTGGGGGGCTATGCTCAGATGGCCCACCAATCCCCTCTGTTCTACTTTCTTGCTTATTTTGGTCCTTCAAAAATCCTAAAATTACATGGTTTACCTGTGCCTTCATTTTCATGTTTTACACGTGATGTTCAAGTCATGTTCCTACAATATTAAAAGCCTTGTTTGGCATGGAGAAAGTTTTAGTCAAGAGTGTTTTATGTTACTGGAATTGCTTATACAAAATTCCCTTTTACAGATTAATTTATGAGAGAAGAAAATCCTGTACTTATCTTAATTAGTTTATTGATTCTTGGAAAAAGAAATACAAACTCAAGCTGGGAAGAAGGAAAGATAACATGCACTTGTCTTTCACATCCAGTCAAAATCTTTCCGCTGATGCTGTTTTATAATGCCCAAAATCCACTCTTCTGCTCTAGAGCGGTAAAAACTAACCCTTTTCTTTCCCCCATTCCCATGAGAGAAACAACTACAGAGAAACGGCAGGAGGGGAAAGACAGGGAGAGACAGACTAAACTACGAAAGCTTTCACATACTACAACACAAGGTTAGGTGCATTCACGCAGAGCATCATACGGCAAGGCAGAACTTACTGTTAACCCCCTGTGAAATAGCAGAAGGAAAACCACCACTAATGAAGGGGGTAGGATGGTTAAGAAGTCCAGAGAACGGCAGGATTCGGACAGATTAGGATGAGGGGAGATTGTTAGGATCTCCTGGTCTGACGTGGCCACCCCCACAGAACTTCTCTCGCCCATGGCTGCACAGAAGGCACAGCTTGTTGGCTGTTACCTTCCCCTAAAGCACTGATGCTCTCTCCACTGAAGACAGGGCAGGGAGCTCAAAGGTTTCTGATCAGCTCGTTTCACTGCCTAGGAAACAACAGGCCCATCACATACCCAGCTCTTGTGGGGACAGGCCTGAGCTCCAATGGTGTGACCACGGTAATCAACTCAGGACTCGTTACCGGCATGTTGTGATCTGCCCTGAAAATGCCAGGGCACATGGCTGCACTCAGTCATCCATTATACAAAGCCTTCCTTCCCATCAAGCTTCCAGCCAGGACACTGGGCAAGGCCAGGTTTAATCCCAGATTATGAGTGCTCATGAGAGCATACTGCTGGAAAAGAGCAGATTAACAGAAACTGGAGTCCCTCCTCACTCCACAAGTATTGCTGGGGCTGAAGTCCTGCAGGCTGACTCACAGAGTTCCCCACCCGCCCTGAAAGAAACAATCGCCTCAAAGACCTATGAACTGAAACAGAAAAGAAACCCTACAGGTTTGCTGAAAGGGGAAAAAACCAAAAAGACAAAAGAAAAGATCCTAAAGAAACACACGCTTGGATATTTTCTAGGACTTTTTTTTTTTTTTTTTTAAGTAACAGAGAGAAATCACTTTCTTAAATTTAAAAGATTCTTACCAGGTAATTTTTAAAAAAGCTCGTCACTGCTCAAGAGAGATGTATTGGCTACGTTCTAGACCAGAGCAGCAACATAAAAACTGGAAAATTAAAAAACCCTCTTGCAGAAAACCTTGGTTTTTAGCTTTGAATTCTGGTTTTTCACAGTTCCAGGTTTTCTGATTTTTGAAGCCCAGCCTGGTCACACAATTCAACCAGAAGAACAGGAATGCACAGCCTGTAGTAGCAACGACATGAGAACAAGCAGGCAAGGGATGAGGGTCCTTTCCCTGCTGCCAGAAATGGAACTCCACCATAGCAACACGATGCGAGCCTGGGTCCTGATCTGAGGGATGGAAAAACAATCACATCTTCCTACAGCAAAACTGAGAAGGATCAACAGGTTTTCTGAACTACTTAAGGAATAAAAAAGATATATATAAAAAAGAAAAGACTAGTTGGATTTTATTAAGAATGGCTGCTCTCAGGTTAGAGGTTACTCTAATAGGCATTTTCACCAGTTAGTATGAGTTCTTTGGTTGCTGCCTGAGCAGAGCTGGAAAACAGATTTGTACTCCCTGTAATAACTTATTGACTGCTATGACTCTCAGGAAGGCCAAGGCGTGGTCCTTGCTGGCAGGTGAGAGGGTGTTTGCCTGCCAGCCTTTCCCCCAACTAGAGGAAAGGTGCTCGTAAAGTAAAACTGCAGAAGGAAAGCCAAAAGGGAGAGCCAGGATTCCCGTAAGTAACTTTTTGGTGTTCAGTGGACACACAGCCTTTGACCACGTCGAACCATGGAAGCATCCACAGAGCACCAGGGCACCCTGCGAGAAACCGGGGGGCTGGAGAGGTCTGTGTGAAAACGCACAGAGCTGCCTGACCTTTGCTACATCTCCTTCTCCAGAGCCACAAGTGAACATGATCAGGAACACAGAAAGCACAGATCATACACCCACCGCCCCCCTCCATGGAGCAACCACACGGAAAACACGGAAAGACCACTGTGGTTGTACCAGGCCACTAGTAACAGCCTCTAAAGGACATTCCTGTCCTGTACTCAGGAGGGATTTAATCAACCACCCCTTCTGGAGGCAGGCAGGGAAACATCCTTACCCCTTTACTTCCTTGGGGAGGACAATGAAACAGAAAGGTGAAGTAGCTTAAGTCTGCCCTGTGATCCAGAAGTAGATCTCACCACCTTCCAATCCAGTTCTCATTCCTGCACATCACAGCACCTCTCAAATTTGCTCCAGGTGGGCAGATAACACTCATGTACTTCATATCCCAGAGGAGGAAAAATCACAGAGAAAAGGGACTCAAGGTTTCAAAGGTTTGGTGTGATTTATAACCAGCACCCTGGGAACAGTAGAGGCTGATAATGTTTGAAAGTAAGCAAAGAGCATAAAATTAGAACTGGAGCTAAGATGCTAAGTGTGATGACCTGACTGCAAACAGCAACTCCTTTCACACTTCCCAAGTGCCCTCAAAAGCCTTCAGACACAAGGCAATTCAGATTTCATTCATGATTCCCTGGTACTACAGCAGTTAACAGCGCCCTTTCCCCATAGTTTGCCTCCTATGCAGCAAAAGATTAGTTGTAAGTTTCATGAAAAAATCCCAACTCTGTCAATGGTATCATTCCTTAGGGCATTGCCAGTGCAATACCCCAAAGGATGTAAAATTAAATGCCTGGTGTCCCTAAATCTTGTAAAGTATTTTCTAGGGGTTTTGGTCGCTGAAATCTTCAAGGACATCAGGCTGTTCAGAGTTACCCTTGGTGGGTGTTTTCATCATTCTGACCTCCTATTCTAAAACACAACCGCTAATTCCTCCACGTTAGAAAAAGGACATTTTCATAAACCTGACAGCTCTACCTCGCATCATTATAAAGTAATGCTCCTTGCTAACCCCTGGCTGCAAAAAGTTGGACTTGACACTAAATCGCAGGCTCTGGAAACAAAAAAGATATCATGGCTAGACTTACAGCAGTCAGCACAAAAATTCCCAGGTGAAACACTCCATGGTCAGAGGCTCCCAAAAAGAGCACACTGAACTTCAGAGCCCTGAAGTTACAGGCTAATTTCAGTACTTGGTGAATCTTAAATAAAGCCTCCATGCGAGCCTTTTTAGGACTGTGGCCCTCATTTGTTTCTAAGTGAAGAAATGAAAACTATCATTATATAGCTCGGGAAAAGGCTTATTCCCAAATAGATCCTATTTACAGGTCAAAATTCTACCCTGTCTTGTTTACATGCAACTCCCATAAAAAAAATGAAATACCATCCCCTGAAGATCATGGGATTGTGCAAGTGCCCACAGGCTCCTGAGCACGTTCAGCCTGGAGGTTCCTCCGAGCAGCATCGGTTGCTCCCTTGCTCTCCTGGGTGCCAGAGCTGCCCTGGGCTGGAAGGGCTGATACCCAAAAGCTGTACAGTGCTGGCCCTCCCAGCCCGTACACACCAGCTCATTTCGAGCTGGCCCAGAAGCTGCATTCACCTCTCTGACCACAGTGCAGATGTACTCTGAGAGGAGCACAACAACCCCAGAAGCTTTTGAAAAACTAGCCCTTGAAGTCTAATTTCAAAGTCAAACTTTGTGCCCGTCACAGGCCAGAATTAGCGATTACAGAAAAACAAGTTTCTACAGAAATAAGAAAGATGCTGCACTTCAGTTAATTTAAGAGTTAAGGCTTTCAAGATCACTGGCATTTTTGCTGTCTCCTTGAAAACGCCTTCTCAGCCATACCTTGGTGGGCCAACACAGGTGAAACCAACATGTCAAATTTTTTAATCAAAGTCACCTGTCGGGACGATGGAGTGCAGCATTACTTGCTGAAAGTAATTTTCAGTTTCTTTTGATTAAAAAATACAGGTTTTGTTTGTTTGTTTTAATGCTGCTTATGAGGGCGCCAATCTGGCTTGGCAGCCCCCTCCCTGTCCACGATGCTGCTGAATTTTGATTGCGTGGGGAAGATGGGATGGCTGCTAACCTCTGTATCATTGGGTCAGCATCACAACAACATGCTCCTCCAGCAATCCTACACCTCCTGTCACAGCATTCCTCTACCTCCGCTTGTTTTTCCAAGTTTAATTAAAATCCACTGCAGTTTTTTTGCCATCTGCTCTGAGGGGTTGCGTGGCTTGGCTGTGTTTCTGCTTCTGGAAAGCAGCAGGAACAGAGGGGTTAATGCTCTGTATTCAGAACAAAAACCACAGAGCTGAGGCAGATCTGCACTCATCCAATCCATTCCCTGACAAAACTTGTTGCTAGTCCTGTCTGCACCATCCTAGATCTCCCAGGTTTCACTGGCTTCTAGCCAAAAGTGTCGTTTTACTCTCATAATGAAGGGGGCCAGAAGGATTTATCTTTCCCAACCTCTCCCTACATTATGTCCATCCCTGCAGAGCAATCTTCTTGTTTTTCCACATTTTCTTGCAGTCTGAAACCCTCCCAAGGGCATATCCCCAAGGATCTGCTGAGATGGAGGGCTTCTCAGCTTACAGCTTCTGCCTACGGTGCTGTATTTAGCCCATTAAAAATCCCAATAAGGTTACACATAAAAGCTCTTTCAAAGTTTTGGCCCTGACACTTTACTCGTCACCTTCTAAATCAAGTTATGCCTTATTTGAAAATCTTCAGAAATTGTTTGGAGGAGTGAATGACCTATTCTGAGGCTTTAAAATTAGATCAAAAGTATAAAGTTGCTTCCTCCCAAGCCACTGTATTACTAAACAAGGAAACGGTCACACAATAAAATTTCCACAAGAAGAATGGAGGAATGGAGTCTGTAAACTGAAGCTATCACAGGTGAAGGAGGGCAAAAAAAAGGGGAAAAAAAGGAAAAAAAAAAAAAAAAGAAAAAAAAGGAAAAAAAAAAGAGCAAAGGCTGATGCTGTAGTATTTATTGTATTTATTAAAATCCGGCAAGCTAATACAACAATATACAAATTACAGTTCCCATCTTTCAACTTGCTTCAGGATCTGCCTACCCCAAAACAACCACCTCTCCCAAAACCCCAAATCTGCATGGTTGAACATTCTCCCTAGGCACTAAGTCAGGCCTTAGAGACAAGTACAGAGTCTGACCACTGGATCTCTCCTTCCCCTTTCCAGTCTCCTTTCCCACTATAACATATCCTGACTGAGTTAGGCACAATATTCCCACTGACTCATGAAAGCCCTCCCAAAGCATGGAACGCACACCTGAAAAGCAAACCAAAAAAATCCAGCCCTGTATAATATGTCAGGTTTCTCTGAAAGGTTTTTTGCTCTGGGCCTGGAAGACTAATCCAACATTAAATTGTTCTCCTGCTGGCCTGTGAAGAAAACTCAACAGGTAAAAGATCAGCAGCTGGAACTTAACAAATAATCCCACTGACAAGGAACAAATACCTGTTCTTCTAACGTGGCTGCTGTGACTCCACTGGCTCAGTCACTACTAAAGTTGCAGAAGAAACCTGCCTTATTTTTAGGCTTAGTGAGCAAATACAAATTTGAAAGCAGAGGGAAGGATCCTGAAGCCAGGAAGCACTATTTTTACATGCTAATTGCTGATAAAACCACACTTAAGGAAAGAATGAACATCCATTGTTCCCCATTGCCATGGTCTACTGAAGGGAATCTCAACTAGATCAAGCCTGCCTTGAGTTTTACTGTGTGTTTTGATTCCAGCTTTGATAAGGTCACACCTTAGAAGAGCCATGCATAGTGTAACAGATGGGGATAAAGCTTTCAGCTACTCCCAGACTCCGCTAATAGCATTTCTAAGAGAAGAAAAATCAAATTTTTTTTATATTTATATAAATAGGTATGGGTTTTCAAGTTACTTTGGCTCCCACCTCATCCCACCAACCCACACAGGGATGATTCTGCTGCAGTGGAGGCTGTGACAGCTGAGAGCGCAGGGGAAAATACCCACTCAGGCAGGAGGAGCACCAACAGCTGCCTCCCCAAAGACCAGGATCATGCCTGGCCTCCCTGCCGGGCCACAGCCCTCAGGGAAGCAACTCCAGCCATGAGCTCTGTAAACCCCCCAGAGGCCGAGCCCTAACACTGACACTCCTACAGACCAGTTTGTGCCCAGACCTCTCCTCAGCAGTAAGGCAGCCAGCCCCCACTGCTCTTCACACCTGGCATCCATTTCACACTCTGAATTCACCCCTCTGAAGCCTCAGCCTCTGCCTTCAGGCCCCTCCTACTGCCAGCTTGGGATCCAATCCATCTTGGGTGTCACTGGTTAAGACAGCAGCAGTGTCAACTGCAGGATACACTACAGAATTATAAAAAAAAAAAAAAAAAGAAAACATAGAATAGTGAGGTAATGGTGACCTAATTTCCTAGACTGGCTGTCTGCTAACCACAACTTTAAGGTTTCAGAGACTTTGGCTCACTATCAGCTTGCACTAAAAATGCCTTCTCTGCAAACCAGAAATAAGCCTATTACGTTGTTTTCAGATAATGCCATCAAAAAAAGAAAAAAAAAAAAAAAGGAATGCCACAAACTTGCATCCCCATGAATAACAAACCCAAAACCTTTTTTATTCATGTCAAACTTTTACAAGGAATATGACCTATTGTATAGAAAGGAGCTTAACTCTCATCTACCACAAGAATGATGCTGTGACAAAAATGACCCCATACCAAAATTTCCATGACACAGACTTAATTTCCAGTGAATTACGTTAGACAGGCCTTCAGTTTAGTATCACTTTATATCCGGTAAAGAGATAAGAGGTGGCATTATTGGCCCTAATGCAGAAAATGAACTGCAGTGGGAAAGTTTTGGAAAGGGCATGCCACAGGAATGGAACGCTAGCATAATGTGGACAGCAATGTGCTTAAGACTGCGGCAGCTGGACCAAGGCAGAAGAGGTCATGCTTAGCAAAGCCTCTGGAATTCCCAGGGATGATTGTGCAGAGACAGAAGGAATTTCGCGGGATGTTGTATACTCAGAGTGCTAAAAAGCAGAAGATTCTGCACCAGACAGCAACAGCTAAGGTGAAAAGTTTTGGAAAATGATCTAAGGAGGAGTCTGTACAGTAAATAGAGATAAGGGCAGGAGCCAAAGGGTGCCAAGAGTGAAAATATTTGAGGTTGGAATGAAATAACAAGATGATTCTAGAAGTCAGTTTATACCCGTATTTGAAAATCTATAGGTAGTTATTTACTTATAAAAACTCTTCTTGTCTGTTTATGTGTTGGACAGAAGTATAGCAAGACCACAATGTGCTTGTGGTCCACTCTCCCCTCACCATGCTTCAGAGTATAATATTAGAACATTATTTTACAATTGCTAAAAAGCAAAGTAATGAAATTTAATTGAAAGAGGACTAGATCAGTGAAGGAACAGAGCCACCGTATGTCAAGTGATGTTTGATAGATGTGAGCTTGAAATAGCTTCATCAGTTTACAGCCATATGTGCCTACACTGTTCATGCTTGGGGGTTAGTGTGCACAAGTGCTCAAAACCACAACTCAGCACACCAGACAGAGCAAAAACCCAGATGAGGCTGCATCTACATAGGTCACAAGACTATGTCAAGATGTTTGCTCTGGAAACTAGAACAGCTATAGAAAAGCTGCGGAGGAGAGAAGGACAAAAGTCTAGCCAAGTTTAACATGGGGTTTAAGGAAACTGAGACAGAGTTGCTTCCTCCAGAACTATGGTCAGTGAGGCTCCTCCAGTCATAACCACGGATCATGGCAGAAATGTGGCTGAAAAATGCCAGAACCATACGTGGGAACCAGTAAAGAAGCGAGTATGGGGTTAATCCCTCTAGAAGGCTTCATTCAACAAGGCTCTCAGCTGCACACTCAAGTCTGGTACGAGCCCAAGGGGCTTGCTAGTGTCTCCAGACCCCTGGGGAATGAGGACAGCATTACTCAAAGGTAAACAAGCACATAAATGTTCACATAATCAAAGAACTGCTTGTGTTCTAAGGGACCTTAAGGATCATGTGGTTCCTACCCTCTGCCATGGGCAGGGACACCTTCCACTATCCCAGATTGCTCCAAGCTCCATCCAACCTGGCCTGGAACACTTCCAACTTCTCTTGACAACCTGTGCCTCACCACCCGCACAGGGAAAAATTTCTTCCCAATATCTCATCTAACCCTGCCCTCTGTCAGTTCGAAGCCATTCCCCCTTGTCCTGTCAGACCCTCCAGGCCCATGTAAATAATCTCTCTTCATCTTTCTTGCAGGCTCCCTTCAGGTACTGGAAGGCTAAAATTAGATCACAGGGAAGTTTCTCTTTTCCAGGCTGAACAATCCCAATTCTCCCAGCCTTTCCCCGCAGCAGAGCTGCTCCATCCCTCTGATCATGCTGGTGCCTCCTCTGGACTGGCTTCAACAGCTCCAGGTCCTTCCTGTGCTGGGCCCCCAGGCTGGAGGCAGCTCTGCAGGTGGGGTCTCACCTGAGGGGGCAGAGGGGCAGAATCTCCTCCCCCTTCTGCCCACACTGCTTTTAGTGTGTTTCCAAAATCAGATCCAAGACATTTGCAGATACTGATTAACTTGTATAAATCTCAATTCACTTTCTCAAGGGCATATTATTACTGTTCAGAAATAGTCCAATAAAAAACAATCAGGAAAATGCCAAATACCAAACCCTATACATTATCAAGAACAACCAAAGGAGGCAGGTTGATTCCCAGCAGAAGAGACAATTTTGAGGAGACCTTTTTGAGTTTTTTTATCAGTACAGGAGGGACAGATATCATTCACACGCCAACTGTTTCACAGGGCTAAAAGGTCCAGAAATGAAGCAGCAGTGTAAAAAGAAGAACAGAAGTACACAGATTTGTTTCAATGCCTGGTTAATGCAGGCAAATGTAACTTGGAGAAGAAATCTGAAGTTCTTAACTGAGCTTAGAGCAGACTTACTAAATGGCAGTCCTGGATGAATCTCCCAAAGCTCCCAGATCTAGTGGTTTGTGTTGGACCACTCTCTGCTGAAAAGCCAGCCAACAGCAAAAATTCCAGATCCAGGAGCTCAGAAAGAATAAAAGACAGTGAGCATAGGCCACCTGATACTCCTTTCAGAAAAGTGAAAAACATAATTATTCCAAAGACTCCCTCCTTTCCCTAAAATGTCCTCAGTTTTGCTAGTTACACCACCATCAAGCAGGCAAAAGTGTCAACTTTGCTCGTTTGTACTGAGCTAAGAACCTCAAATGCTACGGATCACTGAGAGGGTTTCAGAAAAACAGGAAATTTACCATTCTTATCACATAGCATGTCCTATATCCAGCAAAATATTAGGAAAACCCTTGGTCTCTCAAAATATCCCATATCTAAATGGCAATCATGAGCTCTTCTAATGTGTCACAGCTGCTTCCAAAGTGATTATTCCGCAGAACTACCAAGAGAAAAAAAGGAAGACACTTTCTCTGCTTCCTGGCTTTTAAATGCATCTTTCTCAAATCAACTGTTCTACTTTCCCCCAGCTTTATTGCAGAAAAATCCTGAAGCCATCAGGTTTTCCTGGTATTGCTAATGCAATATTTACAGGATGCTTCCTTACACTGAAGTCTGCTTGCACACATGGATCCCAGGTGCCATTTTTCAGACTGCCTCCAGGAAACAAATTCCTTGATAAGAAGAAAAAAGGTATGTGATGTTCAGTCTTCCATTTCAAGGAAACAGGTAAAAAGTCAGCAATATTTTTCAACCAGACTTTTCCTTCCTCTTGCCAAGCAGCCCTTGCAGTGATAGCAACTCAGCAGCCAAAACAGGTGTAGACATGGAAATGAATTTGCAAGGACTGATCCCCATTTGTCACATTACCCATGAGATAATGAATTATCGCATTCCACCAACCCATCTCGGGGTGAGCACGTACTAATCTGTGGTGAATCTTGTGCCCTCAAAAACCCACCAAACCACCAAATTATTTTCAGTGCATATCCATGAACAAGTTTGTATTGTTCAGGTCTGACAGACAAGATATCTTGAGGTAAGGGTGGTTGGAATGGCCTCTCCTGAACAGCACTATAGATAGATGTTCCTACAGAAATACATCTCCTAGAAAAACCCAGCTTTTCTAGGCCATATATACCAAAAAAGTCTCTTGTAGTAGCTCCCTCCAGTATGTACCTCAGATGTGATCAAAGCTGAGAGCATTGGCAAATTCCTACTCTTAGCACTTAAAGAATTCAGTAAGCTTTAAATGTGCACCCAGAAAACTTTTGACACTTGAAGGTATGTTTTCAAAGCAGCTCATGGGAGGTACACGCACAAATCCCATTATTTGATAACAGGATTAGCAAACTGTGCTTTGAAAATATATCCCAGACTGTTATGGCATTAACAGGGACATTTACAGATCCCAAAAACATGAAAACTTATTCTTTCTACTAACTACTGTCTAGGTAGCCAGCTCCAATTAATCCCTAGTCTCATCTTCTACCTGGGCAGCTTACCTCGTTTGTCTGACAGAATTCATAATGGAGGAATGACCAAACTGAATTTTGATCATTGGAGTGAAATTCTTTATTTCAACTACATTACAGAAGAATGGCATTTGTTTTCTTCTTATGATAAGCACATGGGAAAGGAAAGAAAACCAAGTTTTATTATGGAGCTTTACATTAAGTAAAAATGATTGCACATTTTAAAAAACCCAAAACCAGTAGTTAGCAAACTAGAATATCAGATGCTCTAAATCAGAAGCCCTTATTAGATCTATACTTATGGCCCCTTACACCAAATGAAAATTTGGCACCAGCTGAGGGGTTTTGATCTGTACCAGCATCTTCCATAAAAATCAAAGCAAACTTGACAGCTTACTGACACAAAACTTGGAGGAGGTTTTATGAAAAATAGTACGTGGTCCAGCCAAAATTCCCATACCCGTGAGAATTTCAGTTAGCCGAGGGAGAGTTAAATCTCCAGTGGTTCAGACGTCAGTCTGAGCATTGATTCCTGCTGCTACTCATTCACCTGAAATGCAGACCTCTGAAGACTTTCATTTTTGTGCTACCTTGCAGCACAGCAAATGTAAAGAGAAACAAACTTTTAGTCCTCACAAACTGCAAGCTACCCCAGCTCTGTAATAAAATACAGAACAGCTCATCCCACTGAAGGGAGCTCATAACCATGCATTCATGTATCCCAGGGTTTCCTGTAGGCAACTGCTTCCTTGCTACAGATCTAGCATAGGTCTTGCCAAGGAAAATCTTGGTTTTCCTACTGAAGCTCAGGCCAATCAACAGGGTAGCAAACTCATGCTGGAGTCATGAAAAGAACACGGAAAAGACATTTCTGCTGCTGCACAACTGCGCTGTGACCCGTGAAAAGGGAGTGCTGGTGTACATGTACAACCTTTGCAGGCCTTGGCTTGGACTTCAGAGTAGAGAGGGGCTGCCACCAGCCTTGGAGTCAGAATTTGAGAAGATGAGGAAGGCGTTGCTTAAGGCTCAGACAGGCACACAGCTGGTGACCCCTACAGGGGTAAATGGTGCCTCATTGCCCTACGTGACTCTCAGCCCTCCGCCGTCAGGCCATCGTGCCATATGATCCCATTCAGAAATGTGTCAGACTCCTGCCCACATTCTGGCAGAAGCAAAAGGGTAACTCTGCTTCATTCCTAGTCTGCTGCTTCTCGTGACAATTTTGTAAGTTTAAATAGCTTGCCACCCTGCCTGGTATTTACCCCTTCCTGTACTGCTCAATGGGCCCAATCCCATACCCTTTCAAAAGGTTTCATTTACCAGGCGGGCTGGACGTGGCAGAACAGACCTTCATTTCCTGACAGAGAGGAGAGATTCCCACACTAATCCGAAAAGGGAGCTCCTGAAACGGAAGATGTCTCGTGGCTGAAGTGCAGACCTCTGCGTGGGCCAAGCTACCCTGCTGCTCAGGCTGCTGAAACAGCATCATCATTTCCCTTCTCCACTGGAAACACTTTGCCTGCGAGATCACATCACTGCACGTGCCTTTTTCCTAACTTTATCGTGCTGCGGCCCGAGAGATGTCTCGTATCACCTCAACCCAGCTTATTCCTCCTCTGTCATTTCCAGGCATGCAGGTTACAGCGGAAATTCGGTCCCCGGCCTCTGACCCTGCACCACGCACTCCCACGTTTCATCTCATTTCCATTGTTCCAGCCCAAATGTGGCAACTCTTTCTGTATAATTTTCTGATTTTTTTAGGCTGATATTGTCCTTTGATGTGAATTGGAAGACATATAAGTACCTCCCCATTTTTAATGGCAATTCCTCCATGAATATTTGAAACAAATCTGGTTTGGGACTGAAGGAGCTTGGCCACCTTCTTGTAGCCTGATAAGTCCCATCTTTTATAGCCTTCCACAGTCTTTCATTTAGACATTTTCTCATGCACTTTGAAAAAGCTGTATCAATTACTATCTTAGTTAAGCTAACAACTTTCTCAGGAAAGCATACCAGATACAGTACCAAAATGCAGATAGATTAGGTGTACTCTAGTCCTTGTTTCCAAGATAAATATATTTGACTAAAGAGGAAGACATGGGGAATCAGTTCATAATCAAGTGATGTAATCAACTTTTAAAGCTGGAGTTTAATAAAGCAACAAGGAAACTTCAGTTTAAATATTGCAGCTAATCTTGTATTTGGACTTCTCAGCTGTTTTCTAAACAAAAAGTATTAGCCACAGAGACCAGCGATTTTGCAAATAAATGGAAGCTTTATAGTAGATTAGGCACTTTTTATTACCTCAGGGGATAGACTGTGCACTTATTTAAAAAGCTTAACATTCATTTATTCACACATTTGTTTTACATGTTAATACATTAAAGATAATTAACAGCTTCATTTTCTAAGTGATTTTTAAATTCATTACTCATGTCAACCTTATCCTGAATGCAAAATGGAATTGGCCTCAACCTCTCAAACCAGTTTTTATTCACCAGCTTCCAGAGGAGAACAAACCTTTCTGCTTTTCCACCTACTAGCCGCCTTACCCACTTTGACTGAACTCTGAATAAACTGAAGAAAATATCCCCATACCAACAGAAAAAGCAACAGCTACAGTAATAAAGCACTTTCAGCAACAAGCTCTGCTTTTAGGTGCTGATTTTGTGACATCCTCAATTTTAGTAGCTAGACACTCTAACATTTCAGCAGGAAATATTTAAGCAGCACTTCTGCTGTTATTTAAGTGATTTTTCTGTTACTGCTGATTTATGTTTTAAAATAGACCCTCTCAATTTCAAAGTTAAGCAGGGTTTTAAAAAGTTATTGAATCAAACCCGAAAATCCAATTGACATTTTAAAACTTCCTTTTTAAACTAACAGATATTTATGTTCTCTGGTATTCAGCTGGCTCAGCCTGCCTTCGGACAACTTTAGTTGCACAGCTTCCTGAAGGCATCTTAAGGCACTTTCCCCCTTATCCTCTCTCTCTTCTTTCCACAATTCTCTGTACTATTGAGGTCACACTAATCCAGCTATAGTTGCTCACATGACTTTTGTTCTGAGAGATGCCAGTGGCTACTGTACCCTCCCTGTGAGTGGTACTTATTAAACTACGCCTCTGTAGACATTGATTTATTAAAAAAAAAAATCTCCAGGCTTGTGCAAAATAAGTGTTAGCTAAGAGGAAGTACAGAGAGTTTAATGGACAGGGATGGGCATGTTTTGCTAAGTCGCTAATCAGACTCAGAAAAGCATAAAAGCCAGATAAAACTTCCTGGTAAAACTTGGTGCTGTCACAAGCAGGCAGTCAGTGAAGTAGAGAGGAGCTGCTCTCCACGCTGCTGCTCCGTGCACTCAGTGGGCTCAGTCTGAGGCAGTATTTGAGGCAGGATTTGAGGCAGGATTTGAGGCGGCGCTGGGCTGCATCAGCCGGCCGGGTCAAACAGCTTCGCAGGGACACGCACCGGCTACAGGCACACAGGATAATCCTGGAGCCCTGCCCAGCGCTCCTGCTCCTGCTTTCATAATCACACAGAAATTACCTGCCTCTAATGAAACGTTCAGAACTGCCTGTGGAATACTGTTGCGTGCCTAATGCCTATCATCAGGTGCATAATTAATTGCTCTGCAAGGCATTTTAAGGCGGGGAAAGAAAAGCTGAGCGTAAATGCTGATCCAACAGTCTGTAAAGCCAGTGGACTAGAACAGGAAGGCCTCCGAGAGCAGCAGCTTTCAGCTAAGGCCCCTGCCATCCTTATGCAGAGGACTAATTAGGATATTATTTGTTACCATTTGGAGGAACAGCTTCTGAGTTTGGTTAGAGGTGAGCACTAATCAGCTGCTGAAATCTAAACTGATTATGTCTGAAGTGTCGACAGATGCAGAACTCCCTGAGTGAAGAATTAACATGTGTCAGCTTTTTGAGACAAGCTAGGGGAATACTTGTTTTACAGAAAAAAAAAAAAAGGCACATTATTTAATGCTGTGCAATGATCACACACAAATAGAATGAATCATATGGAGAACAGTGGGATAGAACGTACCAGTCTGACACATAAAAATAATTATGTCAAATGTCCTTTTTCTTCTCGACAGAAATGAACTCCTTTCCCACCGATGCTATTCTCTTAATTGAGTTGTCAGGGGTAAGAGAGGGAGAAAAAAAGGCCAAACCTCCCAGACTTGTCAACAAAGCATCCTGGTTCACTGCACTCTAGAATGTACATTAACACTGTTGTTTAAACAAGCATTATAAAAGAGTTCTCCATTCCTCAAACACTTATCTCAAATCCTTCCTCTGATCCCAAAATGATCTGTGCACATTTCCACACAGTAGCCTACCTCTACCCAATATTATCTGCACACAACAAAACAGCAATCTTTGCCCTAAGGAATTAAGAAAGGAATTTCATAGTAATACTCCCACTCCTGCTCCAAGGCAGTCCAGAAGTAGCAGGAAGATTGTAGTTTTAACCAGGACAGACATGTGGGCAGCCAGGGAGGACTGCCTAATTTGGAAGGCCCTAAATTTTTTTTAGATTTTGCCAGAGGGACACTCCATCCTGTTTTCAAAACGTCATGGGACTGAAGGGGAATAAAACCCAACCGGTTTCCTTTGATCTTCTCCCTAAGAGCAGCGGGGTCTCATTCAATGTATTTAGTAGAGTCAGGACTGAACAGTTCAACCTCTAAGAGGAATAAGCATCAACACTGCACTGAATAGAAGTTATGCAAACACATTAGTATTTACAGGACTGAGGCTTCAAAGACAAGATTTGAGAAGTGAAAAGAACAGAGGGATGCAGAATCAAAAGTGGCACATTGCAGCATAATCACCTGCTCACACAATTACCAGATATAAAACAAAGCAGTCGCAGTCATCACACTCATTGCATTAAACGAGGCAACAACTTGCACACTTATCCCTGTCTGCACTTTGCTGGACCACATGGCTAAAAATGTGCAACAGTTCCAAATACTCTGTAATATGATCAATTATAAAGACACTGCAAAAGCATCTAAACTACATAAGGTGCTGAGCATATATATGGAAAGAGACAGCCCATATCCCAAAAAGCTTTAATCCTCCTGAAAACTAAAATCCAAACAAACGTGTGGGTTTGAAATGTCATTGTTCAGCACCAGCCAATGAGATATTCCAGACTAAGTTTCTGAACCATCTGGTAAAGCATCACAACAGCTTTAAGCATCCAAGGATCTGTCAGGGGCTTTAGTTTAGAAATACTAATAATCCCATCATGTGCAGCTCCTGCTGAATGGAAGACATACCTACTCAATGATTTACTCCCCACTTCTTTACCCAACCACACAAGGGAGAATCAGCCTGAACAAGACCTGGTTAACATTTCTTCATCTGAATGCAGCATTGCTCAAACTATTTGAGAACTATTACCCAGAATCGCAGTCCTTTAACTTACAAGTCACAGTGAGGACCTTTGGTGGGTCAAAAGGGGAGAACAATTTCTAGGAAAAGCATTAAAAAGTCTTTTGCTTTGAACTACTTAGTTCTCCAGATTTTATGCTAGTGATTTCTTCCTTTCTCACCATTTACCTTGACTTTTGCAGGTGACATTTGGGTTGAGGGAAAAAAAAAACACACTAGGGAGGGAGTTTCATTAAACACATTTAACAGCCCTCCACAAGCCACGAAGCAAGAAACACTCGTGTGGTGAAATGAACTGGAAGCTGGAAGACAGGCGTTCCAGCAGCTGTGCGGCTTGGTTGCTGTCCCACCGCGTGCCACTGAGGGAGCCACTTGGACCAATTCTTCCAATGTCCAAGTGCACATATTCCTGATCCGCTCAGACACGGGCTAGCAATCTCTGCCATCTCTAAAAGTCAGGCCAGCAACATCCCAAGGGAGGCATTTCCAAGAGACAGGTGGCTCCTGCTAAAAGAGAGAGGAAGCTCTTCTTCCCCCTCCAGTCTGTGATGGTTCAGAGAATGATGCCTGTTCATCACTGGAGAGGGTTCTGAAGGCTTGGCATAAAATACCCTCTTGAACATGTATCTATAACCTGAGGGTACTAATGAGGGGGTTTGGAGTTTTTTCCTTTTAATTCCAATAGGGTTTTATGACACCTCTACAAGCATGAAGTTGAACTATCAGTTTAAGACGGTTGGTCCCAACACGTGGCTTGTGGTAAACGTGTTGCACTTGGGAGACTTTGATAAAGTTGACAGAAACAGAAAAATGAGGTGACACAGACACCTGAATACAGCACATCTGAAGTGCTGTTATTGCCCACAGGCTGAGAGCAGCTGCTGACTGTTTTTTAGACCAGCAGTTTGCAGTCACTAGAACATGGGACACTCCTAGGGGGGCACACACACACAAAGGAAGAAAGGAAAAGCTGTTATTAAATAGTCTTAAATTCACTCAGTAAGACCCATATGTAAGACGGCATTCAGTCGGGAAATTAGAAAAGAAAATATTGGAAATGAGCACTTTTTAGAAGAAACCAGGTTTTGAAAATAGCCTCACTAGAAAGGCACTCTAAGCTCAATACACAGACTCTTCAGGGAAGTTGTTTAAAAATGCTTTGTACACAGCCAATTAACTCTAACTTATTGATTGAGATGGCATCTCTTAATTGTTCGGTTTGTTAAATATTTCTCTTTGAAGAATTTTCTTTCCGAAAAGCCACTTACACCAATTTCTGTAATGTGCCACTCAAGCTATCAGTGGACACATAAGAGTTATATACATGGCGATGAGCTTTTAGTAGTTAAAAAAACCAGCAGCGACAACAATAAGAAAAAAAGTGGTTTGTCTTTGAAAACCGCACTGGAAAATAACCACTTACAGGTAGTTCTAAATAGAGACTTGTGAAGTAAAGACAAATGCAACCAAGAGCTAATAAAGCCCTATCTGTTAAACTCGGCATCCTGTGAGCTGATACTGGGCTTTTAGCACTCACTGTTCTGCAAACCACTGGAAAAAAGAGGTAATGGGTAAAACAAAAAGATGTGATCAAGTCTTCCTATTTTGGTGAAAAGCCGCATGTCATTGGCATGAACTCTTCAGCAAACCATTGCAGAAAAATCAGCTGTCAATCAGCTGCTGCTTCTGTATCATAAGTTGACCGGAGAGGGGGAAAAAAAGCTGTTTTCAAAATTAAGCGTTAGTGATGTATAAAAGCCATAAATCAGTATGAAGACCAAAGAAGTGAAGCCAGTTACAAGGTATTGAATTAAGAAAAGTCAAAACCCATAAAGTGTCAGTCCTCGCTAAACTCATATGCTACCAGCATGTGAGCAAGAAGGACAGTTTTAGGTAAATGAAGAACTATTCTTTATTTTAAGTACCCAATTGGGGTTCATGGCCTTAAGGAAAAAAACTCAAATTCACCAGACAAAAAGTCAATGCTGAATGAAAACCTACTGAACACAATTGACAAGATCTTTCTTTTGCTGGCATCTGGGTCTTTTCCTATTAGCATCCAACTATTGCACTTTCCAGTGAGAACCAGTGAAAGGCAAGTGTCCCCACAGTCACGCCATGTGTGAAAGCTCTTTCCATACAGGACCACAGTGAGAGAATTCACCATGACAATAGCCTTGGATTATTCTAGAGCAAATACAGAGGTGAGAATCAGTGTTTGGCTTCTCAGTGTCCAGTTTTGTTCATCACCAGCTCACCCACACTCCTTGTCTGCAAACACTAAAACACATGTATGAATCTACCCATGTAGGTATTCGCAAAACAGTCAAGGCACACATGTACCAAATCACACCCAAAACTCACATTTGACACTTGTTAGACCTCTGGACATAACCTGAGATTCTTAAATTTCAAAAGCAAAGATGTGATAAAGACTGTTTTTTCTCCCTCTCAGAGCTGAAGAGGCTGGTAACCATCCATGAATTGGATGACAATGTTCTCAGAGGAGGAAAAGGCATACCTGAGTTACCTATACCAAGTCAATTATGCTTTTTTTGGGGCAGATGAGAAAGAGGGAAATTAGGCCTAAACAACTATCATGGGTGTAAAAAACAACTCTGTCATTAACAAATGCCCATTTTTTCAACCAACAGCAGATCTGGCTAAAAATAATAGTAATTCAAACTGAAATGGAAAAAGGAGACTTTTTTTTTATTAGAAATGATTTTTCAACCAGCTCTAACAAAAAGAAAGTAGAGCAATAATAAAAGACATGGAAATGTAATATTAGATGTACTCTGTGTTTTGTGGCTCTTGCTACAGCAACAGCATCTCTCTGCTCCATCCACAGTTTTCCTTGCAAGATCAAAACCAGGCTGACCCAGCACCTCACTCCAGATAATTTATTCCTCCACAAAGAAATGTAAATAATATTCTTACTCTTCTTTGCACAGCTACTATTTATCAGTTATAATCACCTTCACTCCTAGATAAAGTGTGTTTCCAGCTCTCTACATCAGGGGATAACTTACAGCAGCAATTCAAAAATGCGTTTGCCCAGCTAGGGAGAATTCAGAGCAAAAAGGGAAGTCCTGCAGGATGTGCTGGTCTCTGATAGCCAAACCTCTGAACTGTTACATGAAGAGCCAAGTCTAAACGGGGAGGAGTGAGGAAAAGGAAATGTACACATGCAACAACTTTGCTCTTCTGTAATACTTCCTGTCCTCTTCACTGCTCTCTACAGAGGAACAAGGTATGAATCTTCATCATCCCCTTCTAGCAGAGATGAAACTCTGGCAGAGGAGAGGGAGAATTTCCCCAAGATAAAAAGGGTACTTTTGGTGGGAAAGCAAAGCTCACACTAAAAGTTGTTACTGGCTCTCAGGACCCTGCTAATACTACCAGCCTTGTTCCTCCTGACAGAAGAGTCCCAGCATGTAACTGCTTCTCCAACACAACAAAGGGCATTGAACTTGGAGTTCAGGGAAGCAGGAGAAGGGGGGTGGAGAAGGGGAAACCGGCAGAGTTTCAAATCTTTGGTGTGTATTTATAATGTTGTAGAGAAACTGCGTTTCAGGATGGAATGATTATTGATTTCTTAATGGATTACTGCTGCACAAATTTACACTCCCCCCCGAACACATCAATCTTAGGACAATAATTATAAACCTATCACAGTGCATAGAGTATTCTGACTGAGTAGAAACTTATCACTATCTGCCGGGAAATGGTCAGTTTTCTAATTTCTCCCACTCCAACCACATTACAGCATGGCAAGGAGCTACTGAAAAATACATGCTATTATAAAACAAAGTTTGTAATAGCCACAGGACATACCACCAGTCAACTTTCATTAAATGGACTCTTTAAACTACTGCCCTTAAGACACTGCCTGATCCATTAGTGAACAAGTTAATTAGTTATTAAAATCCTTTTATGTTATTTTTCTCATTGTAATGAAGCACCCAGCATCGAGTGAGACTCCTTAATGGGCAACATACATTCACAAACCCACACACCCTCACTTTTTCTGCTTACCAGCCTACAGTCAAATGTTTCTGTAGTTAAGTAATTTTTTAGCAAAGGCATCCATAGAACAGCTTTGCTCAAGCAGCATCATGTTGCAAAAATGACTGAAATACCACCAAGACTCCCCTTAACTTCAAGAAGTGTCAGACCAAATCACTGGAGATAGGGCACTATGGAAATTTAAAAATCATTCTGAACGAAAAAACTCAATCCCCCAAAGTTTGTGCAAGGTGCAGGAACGTGGAAGATTCAAGCCTCTCTGTTCAGTGGTTCCCATTCACACCACCGCTACTGTTTAACTAAAGGTGCTACACGAGGTTACAGTCCAAATGTGAGCTGTGAGCTGAAGGCAACCTGCGAAAGGGCTGGTTATGAACCCAGCGCCCCTGAGCTGCCGGCCCATCCCTCTGCAAGAGGCAACCACCCTTTGCACTGGGTCAGAGGCAGCAGAAAACCCAACTGCCTGCCTTGTTGACCACGCAGCTGATGACCTGTGCGAGGTATCAGCGCAGCTCAGAGTGCCTTTTTCTCTGCAGAAGAGCTAGGAGCTCCCATCCCTGCTCAGACACCACCCTCTCACTGTGTGAGACCGTGCACTAAACTGGATCAGCAAATCGATCCAAGCTAAAAATACCCCCTTTTGTTATTTGGTTTTTCTTTTTCAGAAGAAAATGCCGGCATTGCCACAGAGAACAAGGAATGCTGAACTCTGCTTTGAATGCTTGCCTTCGGAATAGTCATCTCGGCTAGAAGGGCATCTGGGGCGCCTGCCAGTTATAACACCCTTAAACAGTCCTAACTAACGACGGCCCACACGCCCAGCGCCATTAGAACATGTGCAGGTTAAAACCCTGCACACAACAGATTTCCAAGCTCCTGCAGCGCTGCTCAGCTGCAGTTTGCTCCAGAGCAGAGCTGCAGTTACACCCTGCTCAACACCAATGCCACTGTTCCCAGCGCTGGGCCTCGCTGTACGCAGTGGGTAACGGAACAGCGTGTACAAGCCAAGGGCTGGAATTTAAATGGGAAGCTGAGGTACAGCTTGCTGGCTGTAATCTGGCCGTAGCCTTCCATGCCTAAAACAATTTCATACACAAATGCAGCCAGTTGATGTTCTCCCAGACTACACTTGTCAGTACCTACAACTTGCCCCTGTGATACGTGTCTGCTCCACAAGTGTGTGGAATTAGAGAATCTCCCACGGAGTGCAGTGGGCTTTGGATAAGTCTTAAATTACTCATGAGAAAGCTTGCCAGCTACACAGCACAGGATCAGCACCTTAACTCTCATCCCTCTAAGAGGCTCCAATTTAATTAGTGCGGCAACTTTTCCCCTTTTCCATAACCTACAATTCCATCCTTCCTCCTCCGTCCCAGGAACTACTTATAGCTGCTGCAGGACAGCAAGAGCATCTCCAAAAATCCTCAACTCGAAAGGTGGTTAACAAAAAAAAATAACAGCCAAAGAAAACAGCATTCTCCGAGGAACACAGGCCACGTAAAATAGAAGCAAAGGACCCAAAATTCAACACTTGCCATCAGCTTCAATTAGCAGCAAAGTGGGGTTTGGGAAAACAAGGGCCTCTTCAGAGCTGCTACAGGGCAAAGATGAAATCCCAGAATTAAAAACGAAATCCCCACATGCACATTAATATTCAGAGGCAATTACCTTTCAGCTTAAAGTCAGCCAACATGCATCTTACTACTGCAGCTCTTAAAGCAATCTTGTTTACAACTGGAAATGGATTACATTATCTCATCTCCACCTATCCACATAATGCAGAGCAAACTGTCAAACATAAAATTACAAAATGTTTATTGTAAGGTATCCCCTTCAGCATAAAAATTAATTTGACCTATTTTATTACTAAATTATTTCTCCCACACAAATTCTCTATCATACATATCTATCAGCACTGACATTTATATTCCAGTGAGGCACTCTCAGATGCCTATTTTCTTCTTCTCCATCTCAAAGGTGTATTGAACAGATTTGATGTAAACAGCCCGCCAAGCTAGTTAAAATCTTTAAACTTTACACATACAATTAGATTGTGACAATAACCATTTGCTTAAAAAGAGAGAGGGAGAAAGATACCTACACGGAGTTTCAGATTCTGAAACAAAACGCTTCAGGAATTAAAGAAATGGTTAATCTAAATTTAAGAAGGACCTACAGATATTTATACTGCGGCTCTGGCAGGTTGTTCTGATTGTCACCAAGAGACATGATTTGACACAATGGCCCTGATTAAGAATGTGCTTAAGTCCTATTAAAGCCAATGGAAGTTAATCATCTGTTTAAGAGCTTTGCTAAATCAGGACCAGAACAGGAGACATTTCCAAAAAATCTGGGCCTAAATTGAACACACACTAATTAGCTGCACACACCAATTACATGATTATGGATGAAACACAGTTGTTTAGCATTTACAACAGCACACTTTGTGTGGAATCATTTAGAAATAAGGTCTAATTATCATGCCATAACAGGTCCCACAATGCATTATAACCCACATATAGCATATTAATTTTACTTAAAGGAATAGCTTGAAAAGGAAAAAGAAAAAGAAAAAAGCAGAAATCCTTCCAGTAATATTAGTCCAAATTCTCAAGTGGATCAAGATCTGACCCTTTTGGAACTTCACTGTGTTCACAGGGAGAATGTCTGAGTACTCTTGCTTGGCCCAGTTTCCTTATTGCTACATTTTGCTTACAGAAAATATTCACTCTTGCATTTCAAAATGGAACATTTGTACTGGATGCTGCCTAATGACTTAGCCCTGCACTCAGAAAACAAACAAATTGGCATAGAACTGCACAGCCAGGATAACAAATATCAGCAAATTATTCCTAAAAAATATTTGTGCATACAAACCAAAAGCTGTTTTAACTTCATTTGTGAATGATCTCAATCATTTGAACTGTTTGACATTAGCCAGGACAGACAAATCTCACTTTTATGTCCCTTACACTGACATTTATTAGTTTTTCTTGGTAGCATGATTTTCAGTTAAGTGACTAAAAAAGTCTCCGCTTTCATTAAATTTAGAAAAAAAGACACTCCCAAAGCCAGAGACTGCTGAAAAGCCATGCTTCAGTGCAAAACACAGCTCAGGAATGAGAAGACCCATTGAGAGTTACATTTATTAAACAAACACACATTAAAAAAAAAAAAAAACCCTCATGGTATGTAAGGCAATCAGGCAATCTTGAGATTTAAATCATGACTCATGATTGTGAAAGTTTGGAGCTGGCATGCCAACTTGGTGAGCCATCTGCTCACCAACAATTTATAAACGAGACTGCTGCCAAAGCCACCCGATTACTCAGTTCTAATATTAGTGATGTAACTAAAACATGCTCATAGGGTTTTTCTCCCCATGGACCAGGAAGCACAAGAGAAAAAAACCTCATGGAGAAAAAGTTAAAAATAAAATAGGTAAAATGAATTTATTCTATATTCCCTTCAAATCTGGGAAGTAGGAACATTAAAGATTATGTCGATGCTTTAGTTCTGTAATTTCCTCTAAACCAAGTCAGAAGGAAAAAAAAAAAAAAATCAGCAGAGTGATTACAAACGATGGGACAAGAAGAATCACAGAATGGTTTGGGTTGGGACACCTTAAAACCCATCTCATCCTACTCCCTGCCACGGGCAGGGACACCTTTCACTATCCCAGGTTGCTCCAAGCCCTGTCCAACCTGGCCTTGGACACTCCCAGGGATGGAGCAGCCACAGCTGCTCTGGGCACCCTGTGCCAGGGCCTCCCCAACCCCACAGGGAGGAATTTCTTCCTGATGTTCAATCTAACCCTGCTCTCTGACACTGGGAAGCCATTCCCCCTTGTCCTGTCACTCCAGACCCTTGTAAATAGTCTCTCTCCATCTTTCTTACCACAATTAGGTCATCCCAAGGCCTTCTCTTCTCCTGGCTGAACAATCCCAATTCTCTCAGCCTGTCCTCATAACGGAGGTGCTCCATCCCTCTGATCAACTTGGTGACCCTCCTAAATGATATATTCTGTACCAAATGCCCATTTCTTCGTTAATGATTGAAACGGTAGTGAGCTAAAATCAAACATACTGTGCTCATCTCACAACAGCATTTAATGCATTTCAAAAACAGAGTAAAAAAATAATCAAGAAATTGGGCATGTAGGCTAGCAGGTGCAAGTGCTGATTTTACTCGTGATGCTAATTTTACCATTAGAACTGGGCAATTTGGGATAAAAACATTATCCTATTTAAACAAGTCCTTTCTTATTAAAATTCAACATTACAAATAACAGCGAAAAGATGCTGGAAGTTACTCTACAGTAAATAATCCTTGGGGCAAAAGATACTGTAATGAAACTGCATGGAAAATTACTCACTCAATCATTTTTAAAACGTTGAGTCACAATTCAGTTTTGTTGGCCTGAAACTCCAGATCCATCTCCATGGCAAGTCAGTAGCAAATCCCAAAGCACAGCCACTATTCCCAGAGCTCAGACACGGGGACGTGCTGCTGCAGGAGGAAAGTAGTGTGCAATGTCCTACAACACCACTTGCACACTGTCTCCTGTGCCCACAGAGGTCACAAAACAGTTTAACCACTGGCTTCAGTGTGAGCAGAATCAGGACATTTCCAAGTGCTCTGCAGGGGACACTAACTAGATTCAAAACACAGGCAGTCCTGGTGGCATTAATTAAGAGGACAATGACAGTGACAAGCACTCTGCTTCATTTCAGAACACCTTGCTCTATCGCTGCCAAAAGGACTAGCTTTTAAATCTGCAGTTTGAAATTAAATGCATCATCATTACCCAATTACCATTCTAACTAGTTTCCTCAACAACAGATCGGCTTTATTTACAATTAATTTTGGTTAATGGGCTAGTTGTAGTTTTAACTGATGGATAATGGGAGAGAATTAATAATTACTTAATCCACACAAAATTTTGTTGTTCACATAGCGCACAAAATTTTGACAAATGTTTCTGAATCCCAGCCAACAACCACCAGCACATTTTCACCATCTGAAAGCAGCCAAAGCTCAGCAAATGTTATCATTTTACATTATAGTAGGTTAAACTGTTTATATATATAATTAGAATTATTATTATAAACTACAGTCACAATTATAAATTGAAATTTCATCACTGACTCATAAGGAAGCTTTCCACCTTCCAAAACACCTGGCCAGAACAATTGATTAGGGTCATCTCTTTGATGGTCTACAAAGATTTATTCCATCTATAGTCACACAAGAAAATGCTGCAGAGACCCAAAATGGAGAATAAACTGCCCTGTGCACATTGGCTGTGCTATCTCACACCTTTCTTTATTGCCCTCCAATGAACTTAAGCCTGGCTCCAAAGCTATTTTAAGTCCTATTTTTTTTAAGCCCAGTCCTATTTTTTTTTTTTTAATTAGGCATTGGTTTTAAATGGTTTTAAACCATCACCTTCTGTTGCCACATCACCACCCTCTCTCAAAAATACTTTCCCTTGCTGAATGCTGGGAAGGGCTGGGTTTGCCTCCAGCCAGTTCCATTCTCTTCTCAGAGCACAGCAGTCTCTGGCTGGGCGCAGTCTACCAGACATAACATCCAACCTAGGGATCTCCCTGTATCCAGTCATTAAGGAACCTTGGATAATTAGATGGCAATTATCAGTCACATTTCTACACTGAAAACACATCTACTCTTTTCCTAAGGCTCTGTTGTTCTAGGCTGTTGAAAAGAACAGCCAGTCTTGTGCCACAGGAATGGGTGAGCTGGGACACAGATAAAACATCCTGACATGAAGATGAGGAAGAACATTACAGAGCAGCACTATAGATTATTTCCTGGAATGCACTGCAGTTTGCTTTGGTTTTGAGTACATATGTGATATATATTTACTCGAGCAAAAATCTCCCTCTGATCGATTTCTCTATAAATATTTAATGGTTACCAGTCAGAAGGTAAATTTAAGTAACAATAGCACTAATGACATTAAATGAATGAATCACTTTAAAAGTGAGGAAAAAAGCAAACATTTCTTTACGGCATTTTAGACCAAGAGCAGTAAGACAGCAACCTGAAACCATGTTACATGCTGATAGCCTGAGTCATGTCTGGTCTCTCAGGCAGACCAGAGAGGTGATTTTGCACAAACATCTCACAAAAAAGTAGGTTTTGCAAGCAGCAAACTTAGCAGAGACTGGCTTCCAACAACTTTTTCCCATGCATTTGACATTTGAAAAGGGCGGCACTTAATAGTTTTTCCTTCAGCCGGGACACGATTCACATACTTCTTTCTCCTCTTTCTGGCTTCCTCGTTTCATAACAATTGCACTTTCCTAGTATTTTTCAAGCCTGTACTTCTCTGTTGTATGTGACTGAAACCCTCTCTAAGTGCCTTCCATTTGTATTACTACACTGCACATGTACAGGCCTGTCAGAAAGCAGGGCTGGATACATTTTCCTATCTTTTTCTTTGGCTGCCAACCTTCCCTACTTGATAGTAAGTAATTTGGGGGCAGCTGACGGGTCATAGCATTTAGACTATGAGAACACCCTGGGATTCACATGTAGGTACACGGGATTTTGGCAAAATAAATTGTGCAATTCGTAGAATACAAATTTAAAAGAAGGCCAAGAATAAACTCACATAAGTCTCACAGTCTGCTAATGTCATTATACTACTTGACCCTTAATACACAACTGGCACACCATTCTTCTGAACTCTTGAGAGCTACCTATACCCTGACAATTTGCAGTCACATACACAAATTATGAAGCTGACTGCCTCCCACCTACTGGAGCTGAATTCTTCCTAAGATTAACTTCCCTAATTTTTCTCCTCCTCTTCAGCCTAAAATTTTATCCACTCATTTGTATCTCTTCAACTGGTATCCTTTGTAAAGCTATTAAAACTGAAAAGGCATGATATAACAAGGAGATACTGGTTTATTACTCTCTAGGAGACTAGATTATCCAAAGGATAATACCCTACAGTGATAGAGAGACAGGCCTGTGCATTTAAGGTAGGGCAAAATTTCAAACAGGGGTTTTCAAGTAAAGCTGATACCCCAGACTGTTCCACACAGCTGCACGGATATGTCCTAGACTCACCCAGGAACTACCTGTGCCAATAACAAGGTCAAAACAACTGGTAAGGTTGACCCAATTTTGGGAGATTAAACTGTAAAACTATTACTTACAACTGCATTTAGGACATGCCTAAATCTGAAAGGTGAGGAGGATTAAGGCCCTGAGTAAATTTAAGGCCCAATGGTGTGTTCTGAAGTATTTCTATACTCGGCAGACTCCGCAGTGGTGCCAGATCCCTGCAGGCTCTCCAGGGATGCAGGAGAGAGGCCCCTCACCACGACAGCGCACGTGCAATACACAGCCTGTGCCGAGGAACGGACAATTAAAAGCAGTATGCAAAACTGCTAATTAATAAGATTTATTCTCCTTTGGGGCTGTTATCTCCACAAGGCAAACCCTGCAGGTTATCAATTTCTCAAGAAATAAGATTAAAAACCAAATGCCATTTTATTCTTTTGCCTGAGCTGTCTCCCTCTATCACAGACCTGGCTGCTAACCAGAACAAGGTCTTCAGTCTACTGTCACTCTTCCTGGAAACTTTTAAACCATCCACAACTTTAAGAGAATAGTTACTCTTCCTCAAATGAATAAACCTCATATCTCTTCTGGGTAAAAAGACTTGCTGTTTTCATACAGAAAGAAGCAACTTCTTTCATTTTCCAAAGAAGGGAATTCACACCATCCTGTTTGCTGCTCCTTGGACTAAAGCAGGTATTTAATTCACACTGCTGAAGTTTAAAGGATGCACATACAGAGTTACCAAAAACTCTCTCAGTTTGTGTTTTATGGCTGATCATTACCTAAAAAAGCAACTTTGCTTGCAAAGGGAATCATAAAATGTCCAAAAGCTGAGTTGATGTATAGGAAAGATTAGGTGAGAATTCTCACAGAACTGCACATAGGCATTCCCAAATCAAAGAGTAATTATGAGAAAAATTACCATGGACTTGAGCATATCACAGGGCTCTGCAGCCAGTGTTCTGTGCCACTCACCAACACAACTTTCATGGACTACGGGAACACATGCCCCTTCAGAAAAACCAGGACAACATCACTTTCTTCTGATGGAGTTGGGAGGTTTTAGAGGCTGAGGGGAAATGCAAGGAAAATGTCACTAAAAAGAAGCTGAGAAAACTCCAGCCTGATGCTGAAGATCATAGCACAGATACCTTTAGTCTAACACTTGTTTTGTTCAAGTGGAGGAACAGAGGGGACAAACAAGAAAATCCCCCCATCGGAATGTCAGGCTGTGTCATGTATGCGGTTTACCTGCCAAAGGAGCATCTCTCCCTGAGCCCTGCCCAGATGTTGCATGAGCTGGAGAGGAAACACAGCCCGCCCTACCTCCTCACAAGAAAAGCAGATTCATAAGAAGAAAAGATGATAGGTGGGACACGCAAGAAGGTGAATGGATTTTCTGTACTTCACGATGTCCTACCTCCTTTGAAAAACATCTGAGATGTCCAACCCCCAGGACAAAGCGCCTGACAACAGCAGCACCGAGGTGTGGCTGGGTCTTCTATCCCCACTGCATGAAGTTTCAGGGTGGACAGTAGCACCGAGTCCTCCAAAGGCCTTCTCCAAGCCAGAGGCCGGGCAGGGACTTGAATACTCACACTGATCTTCCCCTTCTCTCTCCCCTACTGCAGTGACCACACTTGTGCCCACAGCAACCTCACAGGTGGTAGGTACCAATACCACAGCAGGAAAAGAGGCTGGAAAAAACCAGTCTGTGCGGCTTCTCCAAATGACATGAAGCCATGGTGGGGAGAGCAGACAGGTCTGCAGTGAATCAGATTCCTTGGCTCATGCCTTGTGTAAAACCCACAGTCTGCTAAGAAGAGGTGCTCCTACCTGTGTAGGAGAATGATGCACTTCAACTCCTCTGTCTTTTTTTTTTTCACGACCAGCTGGTAGACACAGATACTCACGCCATCCACACTGGGGGTGGGAGCATGGTTTGGCCCTAGGATCGACCTCCCTCCATACCTGAGAGGACACAGGGATCTGACCACCAGCCTGAGCTTCACCAAAGGGAAGACCATGAGCCCTGTGACCTCTCTGGATAGGACAAAGACAGAGCAACCATGAGCTAAAGGAGCTCATATAAAGCACGCAGAGCCCACTACCGCTGTGGTGCTATGCCCTGGTCACACAGTGTTACAGGAATAAAGCTCCAAACTGGAAAGATTTTTTAAAAATAAGAGGCAGGGAGAAAGCATAAGTCAGTTAAAAAACCCAAAAAAGACATTCTAATTCACAGAAGTTGACATGACCTATCAGCACAGAAATGAGGGGGATCAATCAAGCCCATGCTTTTCCAGGAACAGTGTCTGCTGTTTTACGGTACTTTCCAATGTAACACCTGTAACAGCACTTGCAGGTGACCCTGCCAGCCAGGGCCACGCTCAGAGCAGCAGCCTCTGCCAGCATCTCTCTGCCTGTGAGGGATTACAGTTCTTCAAAGCCACAGGCTGACACAGCAGTGCCAGCAGGAGCTGGTAATGTAGACCTGGCTTCAGATCAAGGGCACATTTTGCTGGGCTGTGTGAACAGGGGCTCGTCCACACACAGACCTGGCAATTTTCAGTGGTGTAGGAAGAGTTAAAATTCCGTGGCTGCTCTAATGTAATCACACCAGAACAGGGTACTTTAGGACCACCACAATTATTCCTGTGCAGGACAGGAAATAAGCTGCACTGGTATTAAGGTATTTCTGAATGCATCTCATTGTGGGGCTGCAAAAATTAAAGGCAAAATAACCCCTAAGCAAAGAAGATATTGTAAAAAAATCCTACTTTTGACAAAGGCTAACATGTACCATCCAAGTCTCCATCCTAAGTGATCTACAGCTTCTGTGATTCAGAAAATAAAAGGCAAGAGGGGAAAAAAAAAAAAAAGCAAAGAAACATGAAGGGATTCCCCTACAATGACCAGAGTTCGGAGAAAAACTGAGCCTCTGGTCACCTAGCCCAGAGCCATTTCTGTCATGTTCATTGCTTCTCAGTGACAATCCAGCTCTGCTTGCTTCCACTGGGATGCAGCAGTCAGCTGCCTGGACTCCAAACAAGCACCCACTACCCTAGGGAAGGGACAACATGCTGTTGCACAGGCACCTCACCTGGGCTGGTAACAGGTCTTGATACTAAACAGAGCAGTGGCTCAGCCTTCTCCTCAGATTTCTACAGAATTTTAGAACTGTCAATTTTAGACCTGTTTCAAGGAGGGTTCTTCAAGGATTTTCATGAAGCAAAAGGCAGAAAAGGAGGCTCTGCCTTTTCCTCCCGGAGAGAACAACATCACTCCTTCAAGGTGCCCTCTTGGCACAGGAAGGACGAGCACTGCTCACCCTCAGTACTGCACAAAGGTGGCACAGGTAGCTGCATTTCCCCCTGCCAACCTGCAAACCATCACTTAGCTGAAGGACTGGACAGAGCCTGTGGCCCACAGGAACTGGAAGCAAGCCTTTGAACCAGCTTCCTGGGAGAGGATACCCATTGATTCCAACAGGAGTAGGACCTTCCCCAGATTTAGGCACAGGAAACACAGAACACTCTCCAAGGGGTATCCTGTCATCCAGCTGCTATCAAAGTGTCATATTTCATGGAAGATGAGGATTGCTCTTTTCGTTGGCATGTCTGAAAAGGAACTGAAATTCCAGAAGCAAACACTGAAAACTTGCTGACTACAAAGCTAGCAAGAGCACTGTGTTGTAACAGGGTGTGTACCAGGGAAAGTTAACTGAACCTGACAGTCCAAGAGAATAACAGGAGCTTCCTAAGAAAGGTGAGTGCTGCAACAAAGCCCTGGCAGATGACCTCTCAAGAGACTTCCTTCAGAATGAATAAAAACCTATTTAATGAGATTAACTGATCATTTCACTCCACCCTTGTTATAACACTCACTGAGAGGGAGGAATGTTTTTGCAGCCGAGTATGCGGCTCCATAGGGAATGCCAGGACTGTGACAGAAGACAGGAAAAACACACAGGGGAGTCCTTCACCATTGCAGTGTGGGCTACAGATACTCAAACACCAACTCATCTCAGCGGCTACTCTGTGTTGGCTTACGTACAGAGTTCGTATCAGAGGAACTATTTCATGATTTTAACCACACCAGTGTGAAAAATCTGAGCTGATGTGGATAAAGCTACAACAATTCAAGGTACATCCCAGGAAATGCTTAATTTCCAGTTAACCCTTTCCTCTGTTTGGGTTGCGTTTTTTTTCAAGAAACACAATGTAACACTACTTTGCAGACCTTTGATTTCTTAGGTGTGGAAAACCCCCCTCTATTTCTGTTAAAATTCTGATGATCACCTTTCCATTTAATATTTTTTGTTCTCAAACTCCAAGAAAGCTAAATGCACTGGCTAAAATTTTGATAACTGTTACTGCCCTGGCAATTCTCAGGAAGTCTGAGGATAAAAGACTGAAGCAAAGACCGTGCTCTTGTAAGTGTCAAAGAAGCTCACTTCTTACAGTTCCCTGCCACACTTTACTGAGCTCATCCCTCATGTCTGAGCTCATCTTGGCAAAGTCCATCTTCACTGTCCTTCAACCTGCCAAACCACAGGTACATCTGTATTGGGCATCATCAGGCAATTCCATAGCTGAGCTCTAAAAAATCCAAGTGTCAAGACTGCAAAGTCAGACACAAAGGACTGGAGGACATCTCAAGTGACTGCCAAAAGTCCAGCTCCCTGCACTGAGGCAGGAGATACCCAGACCAATAAATGCTGCCTACCATACTCCTTAAAGGATGCTGAGGAAAGAAGATTCCTCAGCATCTTGAGGTGATCAGGTCAGAGTTTTTAGCACTTTCCAAGGTATTTGGAAGAAAAGAAGACCTGAATCCTCAGTTCAGAGAACAGCAGTTTGGCTGCCAGAATTCTTCATGCCCCAGTGCACACACACATCAGGGGAGTGACTGCCTCAAAGCACTAATTCAGTCCCCCTCTGCAGCCCAGCCCAGCCAGCTTCAAACACCCTCCCTAAAGGAAAGCCTCCATCACCTCATCCTACTAAAAAGCCCACAGCACATATTGAGCCAGGAAAGAATCCCAGAGCAAGGTTCAGCCTCACACGTCTGGGAGCAAATTCTGGTGGAGACAAGGCTTGTTTGCCACAGAGCTGAGGAACGGAGCAACTTCTAACTTTATGTGGTTTCATTCCAACAGTCAGGCTCCAAAATTATATTTCTTTATCCCTACAGATGTGCCGATACAGCTGTGGTATATGTAACTCTCTGCTCAGGACAACACAACTGTGACAAAACAGGACTTGGATGACAATTCAGGCTTGAAAAATGAAAGTGATCAGGAAGGATTTGGGGCTTTGATGCCACAAAAAAAAAAAAGTGCAACTGATAGTGCACCCTGATCACCTGGAATATAGTACTGGCTACATTGTAATAAACCCTTGCCCAAGTTCTGTTTAAACACCACCGCTGAAATCATTCCCACTTAGTGCTGCTGTCCCAATTAGTGATCTCGTCAGGCAGTGCGATCATTCCCCACCACGGAGAAAATGCAATCGCCTCATTATTTTCAGCAGCAGAGTCAGCCGACATGCTTTAGTCTCTTAATGAATTAATTCTCATAACTTACTAACACTTCAAGCTACCGTAAACACCTCCTGAAAGCATACCACGATTTTAATCGGTTTCAAACATCAGATGTTGGGTTTGATATTTATGATTGTTCTGACTCTGTTTCGTTTAAGGGCTCCTTTTGTCTATGAATGCAAAGATAAGGAAATTAACTGGGACACCCACTGTCAAGCCTCTAATTTCAGGGGAAATTGCCTTTGTCGCTGACAGTCAGATGCTAATAGCTGCTGCTACTATTTTCCCTATGATGCCAGGCCACTGATCTTAGAGAAGTGTCCTTCATCCTATACAAAGCAATGATTGAATCAACTAATTGAACAACTGTGCCCCTGCAGTTTCTAAAGCAGACATTCCTCTAAGTCCATTTTAACCTACAGGAAAAAAAAATATCTCTAATAACTGTAGTAAGAACTCAGTGTGGTATTATGGGGAGGTGACTGGGAATTATTTCTTTTTAAAGCCTCTTTTGTAAGGATTCCCCATTAGCCTTTAATTAGCATGCCAGTTCCTATTCGGAGGTTTCTGATCACTTATAGCTCAGTTCAACACTCACGGACGGGAACAAGACAGACTCCCTTGAACTCGGTGGGGTCTTTGGGGGGGGCTTAGGGCCATGCAGAGAACTCTCGAGTACCAACACAAAGTTAATTGAGCAAGCCTGTGACACCCAGCTCTGGGTGTCAGCCTTTGTAAGAGTTTTTCCTATGGAAGATCAAAAGAAAATCTGGACTTCCAGATTTGGGGCTATGTAAATGTATCATCTGTACTCAGCAGGTGTAACACTAATTCATCTTTTGCTGTAGAGAAAAGTGAGATGATCTATCAACCTCTTTGGTTTGACTATTTACATGTATTTTAAATCTTTGCTTACATAAAACTACAGTGAAGTATTTTGGAACAGAGCATCTGCCAACACACATGCAGTGTTCTGCTAAAGGCAGGTACATGTAAGATCATCAGTTAGCTATGACAGGTGATTTAGTGTGATTCATCTTTCAGGATCACCACATTCACAAGGAAAATTGAGTGTCATCCCCATCCATAACCTACAAATACCATCTAAATACTTGAAAATGATAATAGGTTAAAAGATGCAGTAGCCAAAATATTCAACCCAAACCCTTTTGGAATAGAACCTGAAAACATCAGTAATCCAGACAGAACTACTAACACAGATTGCCAGGGGCTAATGAACACTGAAAACTCTTTATCCAGCACATAATTTTGCTGTTGCTGGGAGAGCACTACTCAGTCATTTCAGCACAGATCCAAGAAGTTTCCTTCTTTTGGTGTCTCTCCTTCTGAGCCAGACACAAATTCCAACTAAATTAAGAACTGTGGTTCCAAACAATTCAATGGAACGCAAGAAGAACAAAGGTCAAAACTTGGATCTCCACCTTGCGGGTGCACATCCAGAGCACACAGCCAAGAGGGCCACGTGCTTCTGGCAATGACTGGCAACCAACCTGGGAGTGAAATACTTGGGGTCTGCTCCCTGCATCACCTCCTCCATTCCCAAATCCCACCCAGCCAGGATGACACGCCCTGGGCTTTGCTGTAATGGCAGCCAACATCACTTCATCTCCAGCAACCCATCGGAAATCAAACCAATCTGAAATAGAACATGGCCACTGCCTCTACTTAACACAATGGATCAATCCACTGGGAGCTACTAAATTCATACAGAATACTTCAAACAGCTATTCCACCTCCATCTTTCCTTTTAAAATACCAAAAAAAAACCAGAAGAGTTTGTAAAAAGAGGTGTAGGCCCCTGGGTTACCAAACCTTTAAAAGGATTTCCTGTGCCCCACAAAACAGGTGGAAAGCTCTAAAGCCCAGCCTGGTGATTTAGCCTACACATGCCAGATTCAAGATTTGGCCAAAAACCTTAAATGAACCAACGTAACAGCTGCCACAAAAGCTGACAACCTCTGATCAATATCTTCCATGTTTAAGGCAGCACAAGCCGCCTCTCTGCAAAACAATCCTAAGCCTGCAAAGAGTAAATAAATTACAATAAATTTAAGAAGCTTGAGTTTTGTTTGGCTTGGGAAACCCAGGCAGAGTCCTTTATTTTTCAACAGCAGCTTGTCTTTAACAGAGAGCAGCAATGATGAAAGCATTTGAGACACCTGTGAGAGACCAAAAAACACCTCTAAAAAAATAAGATATTCATCAAGGCTGCAGATACATATGTGTTGCAAAGAATTAATGAAGCTTAAAAACCATTGAAAATGTTAACACAATGAACATGAAAATACTGAGTGTGTTAAAGCCTTTTGCATTACTTCATTCTAGATCTTTTTATTCCTAATTTGACTTTGGTTTTCAGTCTAGATTATAAAGAAGATTTAAAACACAGATACTTTTTTCCCTTCCAGTGAAGCCTTCCCATTAATAAAAAGGAAACAAAGAAAATGAAGAAAGTGAGTAGTAAAACTTTTACAACATAATAAAGTATATCAGAATCCCAGTGCAGCACAATTGGAATTGTCTAAAGATGCTGAATTATGGGTGGTTGTCATATAAAGTTCAGTCCACGGTATTAGAAATCATATTCTCCAGCAACATGTATATAATTGAGAGATCTTCATAATAACCCTCCGTTTAAAGGCTCATAAAACTGCGCTTTACCCATAATTTGCAAGAGGAAAGAATTCTTAAAGGAAAGGAACATCTTTTTCTCAGAAGGACTCTGAAGGCAATACACTGTGCATTTTTAAGCAAGCAACCCTAGAAGTTCTCTTTCTTTCACAGATTTCGGTAGGGCATTATACTAACCCTGGGTTTAAATAGATAAATATGTATCTGTAGGACACACAAACTAGAAAGAAAATCAAACAAACCAGAAAGTATCACCTAGAGAGGAATACTCTGTAAGTATGTTGGAAGCAAAGCACGTTACATTTTTCCCCGACTAAAAGTGCAGAGGTTACATTTAGGTAAATACCTTGATATAACACTGTAACTAACACTTAAACAAGGTAGGGCACTGGCACACACAGAAAATGAAGATTGTTGCTTTTATGAAATCGCAGAAACTACATTTATCCACCTCTCATATATAACAGGAGAATAATTCTATAAATATTATCAGGTCTTGACACACTCACTGTGCAGACTCACAAAACTCTCAGTTTCTACCCAACATTCTGAACAGAACTCCTTTCAGTTTGTTATCATCAACTACAGTTTTGTAAATAAAATTTGTTTGTTTTCAAATAAAGCTACTTCAAGCTGTTTCAGGAAGCAAAGTAAGCAATAGTATTAATAATAATAACAACAATTTCTATTTGGATTTCAGAACCTGAGGAAACAAAACCAAGACATGTTAAGCCTAGCGTTTTCCTACCTGGAGCAGGTAAGGACCAGCTCTCAAATGCCACCTTGGGATAGTTCAGACTAGTAATCCCGTTCATGTTTAGATGAGACACCAGCACGAACAAGAACCAAAAGAAAAGAAAATCTTCCCTGTCCTCCTCTGTTATCAGCAATGCCAACAGCAGTGGCTAAGACCTGGCAAGCAAACCAAGGACCAGGAGGACCAGACCAACCCAACCCTCAGCTAAAGAGAAACAGGTTTAAGAGGAGACTTACTGCCTGCCATGTGACAGGGCGAGGTGTGCTGCCCATTGGGAGTGCTGGAGGTGAGGTCGATGGCCATGCCGCAGTGCTCCCTTTCGGGCGAATAGTCATTGTCACCTGCGAGCACAACACAGGGCCCCCGTGAGTCTTTATCCCCCTCTTCAGCAGAGACACACAAGGATTGAGAGCCACAACCCGCTCGTTCCCTTCGCCCCTGCCCTTCCCTCCTTTACTGGAGGGGTCTTCCAGAGCCTGTCAAACCTCGACTCTCAGTGGCCCCAAGGAAACATTTGGCTGATTTTAAGAGCCCCCTCAAAGCTACTGTCACCAGTCTTTTACACACACTCCTGTGGCAAGCCTTGTCCAAGCTGCTTGGTTTTAAGTAAGTTAGGATTACTTTTTCATTAGCAGACAGGGAGAATCCAGGCTGGGGAGGGGAAGACTGGAATAGTAATTCACCATACAGACCTTCTCCCCTAAAGCTCTGGGTTAACTGACAGTTAAACAAAGCACTTACACAACCCCCCGCACAGAAAACAAGAGAAATACATAGGGAAAAGCATAAAAAGTTTTTGGCTGCAGTTTGAATTTCTGGAGACAAACTCTCTCTCATTTCAAAAGTTCATTCACCCTCAGCAAATATTTAAACCTAGAGATACTCACCCATGCACCCATCCCCATGCATTTCTCAGTAATACAGACAGTTTACGTTTAAATGCTACTAATTCGGTGTCAATGCAGACACTGTACACAAGGAAGCCAAACTTTCAGGTGTCTGCACTATACAAAGGACAGTAGGAGAAGAAAAGTAATTCAGAATAATCAAACAAAATGACTACTTACATGTAATATATCCATCAACAGCCTCTGCTTCCATAGTCAAAGTGCAGTGCTGCAAGGCAGAAAAGTACACCCTCAGAGATGCCTGTCAGTATCAACCATTAAATGATTAAACTTACTTAAAGCCCTAAGTAGTTGCCCATTCTATTGCTGTTGCAACCACTGCCTAGAGAAACACACAAGTGCACTGCATGTGCCCGTTTGCAAATCACTGAACTCTTCCCGTAAATTATGCAAGCAGACATGCAGCTGCCCCCTGGCCAGGTGGCACCTGGATCCTCCTGGTCTGACCATACCTCTCTCTCTGTGCCCCACTCACATTTCTGCCTGATCCGAGAGTTTTTCCCTGACTTCCCGCTTGCTTGTTCAAGCTGGGATGGTAATGCTTTATCAATTATCTGCACTACCTGCAGCCAGAACAGACTTTGAGGATATGGATACTACGAACAACTGCTCTTTTCACACGCACTACAAGAGACTGCCTCCTGGTCTAAACAAAATAAACCCTCCCGAGTCCGTTCCCCTTGGACAGAGCTGTTCCAGCTTTGTCTCACACCTCTGTGCACACACACCTGTACACACACCTGTTCACTCTAACCCTATTTATTTGCCACAGCACAGGGCCAAACATCACATTTCATACTCCCAGATCACACATTTTGTGGTGTGAAGCAATCTTAAAGTTTCTGGAAGCACTTTGCTGACACAGAACAAGCTATTACTTTCCCGAAACCCAAGTAACTGTATAGAATGACACCCCCTAGCTATCATTTGATATATATTGTGGGGAAAAAAAAAAAAAAAAAGGAGAGATCAATAATCATAACTATGTTCTTTTAAGTGGAAAAGTTAAGAATCTGACATGACCAGAGGAAAATTTTATTTCCTCTCTCCCTCCATGGCCTCTTTTTTGCCTTTAGTTTCAAAACTCTCACTGCACCAGGCAGCTAAATTATTCACAATGAGCCATTTCTGTATTGATCGCCAAGTATATTTAGCCCTGGCTCCTGGAATTTCTCCATTACTTACTGGAAAACAGGCAGCTTCAATTCTTGTCTCCAAAACCACTTCCCTCCCCCTCCCTTAACCCTCTTTCCTTCCCCCCCCCTCCACTCCCTGCCTTTCCCCCAATAAATAAATACTTTTCTCTGTGTTCTTCTTTGGTATAAAGCAGATCAAATTCCCAAGGCATTCAGCACATAACACTTAAATTTCAACCTGCCTAGCTGCTACCAAACTCTTTTCAATTACTGATTTTCACAACTCTTAAAAAGAAATCTCAAAAAATAAAACGCAAACAAGTTTTCAGAACAGGTCAGTCACTTCCTCAAGCCCTTCAAAATTACCTTATCTTCCCCCTAGTCCAGGTAGGCAGGCACACACTGAGAAAAAGAAAGAGACATCAGAAGCAACAGGGAAAGATCATCTCAGCCAATGAAGTGGAAGGAAAGAAAGGGGAGGAAGGGAGGAGGAAAAGAAAGGAAGACAAAAAGAAACACNTTCCCCGGAGCGCCGCTCCGGCCCTGCGCGACGCCGGGCTCCGCGCCTCATCCTGCCTCTCCCCGCCCCTGCCACAACCTGTCAAAGTCATGGAAGTCCTGCCTCGCTTGTCATTTCATTCCGTCTCCCCGCCGCAGGCCGCAGCCCCCCGGGGGCGCGCAGGTGGCGGCGGGCGCTGAGGGAAATGGCAGCGGGGCCGGGCTGGGTAACGGACCGGCGAGACCCGCCGCCGCTTCTGCCTTCTGCCCCGGCTGCTTTTTTGGGCTGCCTGGGGGGGGGGGGGGGCNACAGAAACATCCAAAACCTAAATTAAAACACGGCTTGGTTTTTATTTTTTTTATTTCTTCAATGGGGAGAGGAAGAGGAAGAGGAGATGGTAAAGAAAAAGTTTGGTCACCATTTTTAGGCTGGTGATGGCAAATCCCAGCTGCTGAGCCTTCCTCTCCACAAGGAATGGAGGGAGAGAGTTTTGCTCGAGCTGAAGACACAGAAAGATGGAGAAAGTTTTAAAAAAATGGTTTTTTAAAGGCGGGGGGAGAAGAGGNATTTTGGGCTAACAGCAACAAGTCATCGGCGCCCGCGGGGATGCTGCACAGCCGCGCTCGGCTCGGGGACCCTCGGCACACACAGACCCGCACGGACGGACCGAGCCCCGCGTCCCGCCGGCCCCGGAACGGAGCTGTCCCTCCACCCGCCGGGGAAAGGGGGACCGGGGAGGGAGAGGAGGGGAGGGGAGGAAGGGAGGGGAGAAAGAAAAAGAAAGAAATAATAAGAAGCCAGGCGCAGATTTACCTCAGCCGCGCAGGCAGTGAGTCAGTTCCATCCCCCTTTTGTTTGTGTGTTTATTAGTGTCGGCTCCCTCTGCCCAGTGGAGGTGTGTTTGTGCACGGCAGTTGGCTGTGGGGGGACTAAGGCGGCGGAGGAGCCGTAGCTAAGGGTAATCCTGTTTTTACTTCCTCCATCTTCAGAGAGCAGAGGGTTAGCCTGGGACAGCTGGTCAAACCCCGAGAAACCGATCCGGCGGCGGCGGCGGCGGCCGCTCTCCCTCCCTCCCTCCCTCCCTCCCACAGACACACACACACAGACACACACACTCATTCGCTCCCTCCTTCACACGCTCCCTCCCTCACACACAGATAGGCGCGCTCCCTTCCTCACACACACACACACTCACACACAGATACGCGCACGCCCTCACGCCCATACACACCTCCTCCTTCGCACACACTCCCTCAGACACACGCTGTCCCTCGCTCAGGCTCGAACCCACACACACTCACTCACTCCCTCGNACTTACAGGTGGGGCATGCGGAGCCGGGGAACCGGGAAGCCCCGGGATGAGCCGGCGGGGAAACTCGCTCAGGAATGGCACATACTTTGAAGGAAGATGAAGAACGAAGGAGAAGAAAAAAAAAAAAAAAAAAAAAAAAAGGTTGGAAAAAGCAGGTGGGAAGGATTGCTGCATGATCACTGGAATATTTACATAAGGCTAAGTTCAATCAATGCAGAGCCTTCCCCCACAGCCTCCTCCAAAACACACCCAGACTCTGGCTGGCCTTTTTCCTATGGAAACAGAGAATGAGAGCAGAGCTGCTCTTTGCTTTTCTGGGGCTTAGCTAAAAGCTGAAAATGAGATCAGGTTTTCTGACATTCACCATTTACCTTAATAAAAACGGGAACTCAGCAGGATTAGCAGGTACACAACTCTGTGTGGGGTATCATGGAACATTTTCATGATCTTTCCTGCTTACACAGAAATAAATTTTAAAAAATAATAAAAGAAGAGGAATCAAAATCCCTTCATAATATTGAAGATCAATGTAAAACTGAGCTTGGGAGCTGAGCACTGCCTGGGAAACATGAAGTAACATTTTCAAGTAGAAACCTTGCACATATGGCAAAGGGAAGCTTTTGATAGAGTAGCAAAATGATATTTCAAAAACTGATGTCCTACCTATCTATATTTATAAGAACACATTAAGTACTGGCTTAGCACTGTCCTTTTGTATTATTCCCTAATAAATTACTGCTTGATCATTTTTTGAAACGCACAGATCCAAGTCTGCCTTCCACAGAAATGAAAATGAAGGTCCCACTCATGTCACCACCTTACAGTCCCTCCCTGGAGGGTTTGTCAGCAGGAAATTTCTTATCAAGCTGACTTTGAAGGATTTTGTCTCAGATAAACAGCCCCACACAGGTTTCCCCTCTCACCTGAGCTCATGCAGGCAGTGGGCACATGAAAGGGTTCTGGCTGAAGGAAACCCAAGGAAGAGGAACTCCAGGTTTCCAGCACAGCCCCATGGCAACACAGGAGTGAGCTAAGGACTTAATCATGATCTGGGCAATGCAGAGCAAAACACACCAGGCTGCAGAGAAAACACTAATTCAACCCCCTGTGTGAAGCTGCAGAGCTTTCAGTGCTCCCTCCACCTGGGCTGGAAAGATTCAGGAAAGCATCAAACCAAGCATGAGTAACTCTTTTATTTTTACCTTCCCCCTAACGCCAAAAATCAGGCACGAGTGCCTTGTTAAATCCAGCCCTCGAATTACGAGGATTAGAGGTCTGGATTTCCTCNGATACGCGCACGCCCTCACGCCCATACACACCTCCTCCTTCGCACACACTCCCTCAGACACACGCTGTCCCTCGCTCAGGCTCGAACCCACACACACTCACTCACTCCCTCGCACTCAGCCGTCGTCCCCCCGCCCCCCCGCGGACTCACACTCCCTCCCTCACGCACAGTCAGCCCCCCGCACGTCCTCACTCCCTCACTCCCACTCAGCCCCGCACACGCACCCACTCGCTCCCTCACACTCACTTCTTCCCTCAAAGTCCCTCGCACGGACACGCCGGCTGCCTCACTCGCGCTCAGCCCCTCGCTCACACGCTCGCACTCAGCCCCACGGACACCGACGCGCACCCCCCCCACACCCGCTGCCCCTCCGGACCCCTCCCCGCCCGCGGCGCCTCAGCCCCCGCGGGGCCGCGCGGCGGGGGGCGGGTGCCCGCA
>VYZR01007985.1:2675-16374 GCA_013400675.1 Oxylabes madagascariensis
ACACCTGTTGCACCAACCCGAGAAGTTCTTGATTCTCTTGATAATCACCCTGTTTGGCCATGACATTATCTGGAACTATCAAACCCCAGGAAAATCTTTCGCATTGGACAGATTCCATTCCTTTTTCAAGGGATCAGAAGCTGCTCTCTGAGGTTGTGCTGCAGCTTTGGGAAGCACCAGTAAGCAAAGGGGGCTGACCTGCTGCTCCCTGGCGTGTTGAAATCTGCATTTGAGTGCCACAGAACCTCATGGCAGCCTTTTGTAACTGTGTATGAAGAAACCAGAACGTTTCCACAGACAGATGGTGTGTTGCAGGTTTGCAGAAGAAAAAAAGAGTTTAAAGAGCTGGTGATACTAATAAAAGATGTTATGGCATTTGCTGTGCTGTGCAGAGCACACACTAGTTGGGATGTCAGGGTTAAGACCTACATTTTAATAACACCCATCGCAGTGGAAAGCAGGGATTGTAACATGGCTGAGGTGACTCTCTAAGTTTATGTTATTCTTATGATTTCCAGTGAAAAGGAAATGCAGCAGGAGAAAGTTTGGGAAGTCTGATTGAAATCTATTTTTATCCATCTGTCTACAGGACCCTGGTTTCTAACGAAAAGTCATTATTTTGCATTTGTTCATGAAAATGGTAGGACTTCCATAAGCTTTTTTTTTTTTTTTTTTTAATGTTTCTGGTTAATTTTTTTCTCTCTTCTCTCTTTATTTCCTGTTGATTTAAGGTATATTTTCTTTGATAAATTTTCCAAGACAGCACAACCAAATAGGGAAGATTTTTCCCAATGAGCAGATAATCCTCTGACCAACCTTAGCCTCAACTTGACATGACTAATTTGATTTCTGATAGATTCTAAAGCTCTTTGTGCTGCCAGCACCATCCTTATCACCTCCTCCATATTTGCCTGCTCACAGATTCCGTCTCCCTCTGGGAATTTAGGCACTATCCCATCCAAACACTGATTTTCCTGACCTATTTCCGGGGCAGTCTTCAGGCACCTCCAGTCCTCGAGCTGAAGCTCCTACCAGACTCCAGTGGAAGGGGAAAACCAAGCTGGTCCCTGGGCTTCTGACTGGAAGAAGCAAAAGGAAACATCAAAGACTTAAAATATTGAGCTACAAAGGGAACTTGGATGAGTTATGTGGGTATTGCCAGTGGCTGCTCTTTGTTGGCCATCCATGGGTGTGCTCCCAAACTTCAGTAGCTCAGATGTTCCAAAAGTTCCTGTAATCAATATTGAATAGGTATAATTCTTCTGAATGTCCGTCAAAGAGCTCAATGTGTTGCTAATTAGGCCCCAGTCTAGCAAACAGCTTATCCTGAAAAGCAGTCTGTCCGCTTGTGAGCCTCAACCAGCAGCAAGCTTCTCAGTGTCATTCCCTAAAATGGAATTATCAAAATCAAAACAATCCAATTTACATAAAAGAAGCTAAATTTGGTCTTGCGGCTTGGTTTGGTTTTTTCCCCCTCCATGTGCTTTCCTGCCATCTCCACAGGGAAACCTGCTGACATTTTCAAAAGGGCTTTGATTCATAGAGCACTGATAGTCTTCAAGATGTTGATAAAGGATGTTTTCTCATCTCCTTAGCACTGTTTGCAGTGAAGGGCGGTAACAAGGGAGCAGAGCTGTTCATGAGGAATGTGGGCGCTGGCGGTGGGCTTTGGTATCTGAGAACTTCAGATCCAAGCACTAATTATGACCTAGATCATCAGCTAAGGGCGAGGTTGTCACTGACAAGTGCATCTGTCACCCCCAAAGGGCAACTACACGCATGGCAGGGGTAAAGAAGGGTGTGACTCATGCTAGCATCAAAATTATTCTCTTGCGCTGAACTTAAAAATATAAAATTAAAAAATTATTAAAAACCAGCTATTAAAATATGTACTTTAAGTCTATAGAGCACATAGGTTGCACTGAGACAGCCCAGAACATGTGGTATATTCCCTTTATTAACAGCTGCTGGATGGTGGCTGGATAATGCACTGCTGTAATGGAATGTGTGCATCAAACTTTGCTAGACAAGCCTTAAACAGAACAGAGAAATTCAACATTTTAGCCAATCAAACACAGCAACCCAAAGAAGATGGTCTGTCTGATTGATTGCCTGTAAAACCTGGTGAAAAAATCTTTAATTTGGAAAACCAAATTCGCACTCACATTGCTTGATGTGCCGCTCACTTCGCACTTCTGAAAACCGAGCCAGTGCCAGATAAATTCTCTTTTGATGAATTTGCTTGGAAAAACCATCTCATTTCAAATATGTTTCTTTTTTGTAATTCTGTGGTGCGTGGCTAATGCGTATCTTAGTCTAACTGGAGTGTGATTCATCACTGAGACAGCCCTTGGCCGAGTGTAAATACGAAAGAGAAAGGTTATCTTCTCTCTTCTTTTGTTGCTACGATTGCAGTTCATCATCCGGAGTGAAACTGTGAGCAGGAGGTTCAGCCAGGGAGAGGGAGAGAGGAATGACAATGATGAGAAAGGGAGTGAAAGCAGATAGACAATCCTGTTCTGTCTGAGGCCACGAAGAATGATCCTATTCCCAGACAGGCCCTTGAGCGGAGGCATTTATCTGTCTGATTTGGAGGTTGGAACGGTAGAGGGTAAAAAGGAGATGGATTCTCATCTCCCAGAGACATAAAACAAAGCTTTGAAACATCCAGCCTGTAAATAAAAGAGAAAGGAACCCATCTAGTAATACACCATGACTGACTTAGCAACTGCAGGGCATTTCTCTAGCTCTTCTCCCAGATCTAAATGATACCATTTCTTTGTCTTTCTCCTTTGAATCCTCATCTCTGAAACACAACTACTATTTTTGTATCCCTCTCCTGTTTTTCTCTCCGGTGAAAGGCTGTGATTAACTTGTTTACCCACGAAACCATCTTTGTCTCGGAGCACAATGATATTCACAATTTACAGAGCCCTTAAATAGGATTATTCTGTCTGTTCTCCTGTAACACTTGGCATCATACCCAGTATTTAAAGAGACTCAGCATTTATGATAGACAGCCTTGTACTTTCTTTTCAGTTTCTACCTCATGCTCCAAAAATGTTTTCCTAAATCTGGCGAAGTGTTTGGTGAACACATACACACGGCTCCATTGCCTCCAAGATATGATACCAGTCAGGAGATACCCTTTAGACTGATGTCTTGTTGGTACAGGATTTCCTGCAAGATCCATGAAAAATGCCCCTTTTTATCATCTTAACATTGTTATATTAAATTTAATTGGTATCAGTTGGTGAAAATTTAGATACCTGTTCAAAAAGTTATTAAATATTAAGAATACCACAGACTGAACATATGCAGACAGTGTGGGGAGAAGGTTCATGGGAGACTGAAATTTAAAGTGCAGTACATTCATTATATCAGTTTTGAAATAACTTGATGTCTACACAGCATCTGTCATCCCACAGGGATTCTCTTTGCTGGCCATTTTTTAGTTTTTGAAGGAGACTGAACAGTCTTGCCTTCTAGGAAACCTGAGCTTTCACATTATAGGGGCCCTTTTCAAAGGACTGAATCCAATCATGCAGGGCAGCTCTTCATCTGTCTCTATAAACTTCACCATGAGGCCAAGGACCTGTTTATCTTAGTTTCAAACACACCGAGTGCATTTCTTGGAAATGGTGCAGCCTAACAGAAATGAGAAGAGTCACTAAATAACCTGAGGTTTTTACTCACACACTTAGGTTGCCAATGAAGCTGAGGTTCAGGCTATTAATAGCTGATAAAAATCATTGAATGTGCCTTTCCTTCACAGAAGTGCTAGGTAGTCACTCCTCTGTGGAGGCTGGAACAAGGTGCCCTCGGAAAGGGTTGAGTCACCATCCCTGGAGGGGTTTAGCAGATGTGTGGCTGTGGCATTTGGGGACATGGCTTAGTGGTGGCTTTGGCAGAGCAGGGGGAACAGCTGGACTAGATGCTCTTAAAGGTCTTTTCCAACCTAAATGAGTCTTTGATTCTGTATTGGATACAAATTGGGGGGGAAAAAGGCTAAAAGCTAAATCTAAATGGAATATAACTAATAATTTAAATAATACGTGACCTGTGAAGAAGAAAGAGGAGGGCAATGCTAAAATTCCATTATTAATTTCATAGAGTTGAAGAAAGTTAATTCCAGAAGTCTTCTTAATTCCTTAGGAAAAACTAAGTTCTGATTTTCAGTTTTATCTAAAACCCATTAAAATCACAGGGAATCTCNTGCTAGGTAGTCACTCCTCTGTGGAGGCTGGAACAAGGTGCCCTCGGAAAGGGTTGAGTCACCATCCCTGGAGGGGTTTAGCAGATGTGTGGCTGTGGCATTTGGGGACATGGCTTAGTGGTGGCTTTGGCAGAGCAGGGGGAACAGCTGGACTAGATGCTCTTAAAGGTCTTTTCCAACCTAAATGAGTCTTTGATTCTGTATTGGATACAAATAGGGGGAAAAAAGGCTAAAAGCTAAATCTAAATGGAATATAACTAATAATTTAAATAATACGTGACCTGTGAAGAAGAAAGAGGAGGGCAATGCTAAAATTCCATTATTAATTTCATAGAGTTGAAGAAAGTTAATTCCAGAAGTCTTCTTAATTCCTTAGGAAAAACTAAGTTCTGATTTTCAGTTTTATCTAAAACCCATTAAAATCACAGGGAATCTCTCTGCTGAGGACAGTAGCCTTTGGACAGATTGTGTTGTTCTGACAAGCAACGCAGTTTGTGTTTGCTTAACTTTTGTGGCAAAATAACTGAAAATAGGAATGTGCAGCCATCAGCTGGACAGCTCTGAGTCTGTACAGCACCAAGATAGAGCTCAAAGGCTTTACAGCAGTGATTTCCTTTTTATTTTGGGTTAATAACTTAAAGTATTTTAATGAGTCATTAACCAGATCAGCACCTAGTGCCAACATGTTTAAAATGTTCAAAATAACCCAGATTTTCAAACTGGAAGCGTTCGGAATTTTTTGTGCCTCTTTTGGCGCAATGTATTTGCGAAAGGTTTTTAATGATTTCATCGTTATTTCACCTGCAGGATCCGAAGCTGCGCGAGCTGCTGGATGCGGGGAACGCGGGAGGTCGGCTGGAAAACCGGATGATAACTGTTGTGTACGGCCCAGACCTGGTCAATATATCCTACTTGAACCTGGTGGCATTCCAAGATGATATAGCAAAGGTAACACACCTGATAGATGAAGTTCTGTCATATCAAATTTGGGGTTTGGAAGTAGTGTTTTGAGATATGGATAAATGAGCCAGAAGTGGGGATTGCTATGGAATGAAGCACAGCTCTATTCTGGAGCTGTGCCATTCCATTCCCAAGAAGAAATGTGCAATCTTGTTTTGTTTCTGTTTGGTTTTTTTTTCAAGGAGTTCATTCAGCAAGATTTATGCCCCTGGTAAGTGTGCTCATGTTCAGAATGTTGCTGGTAAAGCCCAAATAATCACAGTGAAAATAGTGCTACATACAAATTTTAACTCTGGAATGAGATGTCACACTGTGGCTCCCCAAACACACATCAATATTTCAGGAGTAGCATCACATTTTGCCCGCTGAGAGCCCTTGATAAGGCTTGTAGTCAACATCATTGCCTTAGAAAAGTATTTTTTCATGCAGGTCCATCAGTTTCCTCTGTCCAACCCACAAAATAAAACTACACTGATTATTAGTACCTTTGGGTTTGAGTTTTTCCTCCTTCTTCCAATTTCTCTGCAATTCAATTCTGTTTAATGAACTGGGAACTTTTGCTTTATCTATTTCAAACAGACATTCCAAAGCTTCTCCTCTTTCCACTTCCACTCACATGGGTATGCTCGGATCCCAGCCTCCAGACATCCATGCACAGAACACTTTCCACAGAGCATTTTTACATCCTGGACTTCACTCGATTGTGCTAAAAAGAGGTTCTCTGCAGCCTGCTGTGATTTAACAACAGCAAGGAGTTATTTTGTCACCTCACAGGCAACGGGGATTATTAGACCAGGTGCAAAAAGGTCACAGGATGAAAACCTTCAGCGAGGAGGGCACATTTTTGCTTGCCAGATTCCTATTTCTGCTAATCTTCTTTAGCCAGTTGGCAAAAACATGTTTTCCAATTTTTCTTTGACGTAGAAGAATAGAAACAGAAAGAGTTTGTGGTGGTCCATGAACAGCTGAGAGCTGTGCTGTTCTCAGGCTTGAAAATGCAGAGCTCAACAGGGTGAGAAATCTTAACGCCGCAGAAATGAAAGCAATTGGAATAACTCTTCAGGAAATAAAAGGAGCTATGTTTATGGTGGAAAATGAAAAGGTATCCTAGATCTTTACCAGCAGAAATTGCTGTCCCTTATCAAGGAGCAGGGATAATCACCCAAATCAGAAGCTTATGTCCTTCTTTTTCACTTACCTGTCTAGCCAGCAGTCAGTGAGCCATGATCTATTTGCTAAAACAGCACAGAAATGGATATTTTAGGGCTATTTTCTGTTTGATAATGGAACCTTAAAGTACAGTGGATAAAATAATATTTTGTAAAAGCTTGGCTGCTCTAAATCTTGAGTAACTCCTACCATTGGAGTAACTAAGAATCTGAGTCTTCCTCCTTTTATTTGTAAATGTAATAGAGCAAATAAATTAATGTTTGATCAGTTGGGCACTCTGGCCTGGGGATGCAATTTTTCAGGCATTGCAGATTAACTGTGTGTGCTTTGAGGTCATGTTAAATATCCTGATTGTTGGAATCAAAATAGTTTTGATCACTGTTGAATGCGTCTGAAAATTCCTGTTTAACCTGTTTACCAACTTTATATGAACCAGAACACAGAATTTGGTCTTTATTGTCTCTGAGCCCCATGCAGTGACGCAGAGAAGTTGTAATAAATGAACAAACACATCAGGCACAAATCATCTCTTCAGGGACCTCTGGGGAGGAATGTCAGTACAAGACGTTTTCAGCACCACACTTGCAAATTTTGACCCTTCTGATGTTCCAGGGAAAGCAAGTGCCAATAGAAATCTCTCCCACCTTCCCTTTCCAGTGCATGAATATTTTTCGGGTAACCCTTCATTTGTGATACCTTGTTTGTCNTTCCAGGGAAATCAAGTGCCAATAGAAGTCTCTCCCACCTTCCCTTTCCAGTGCATGAATATTTTTTGGTTAACCCTTCATTTGTGATACCTTGTTTGTCCGGTTGTGTGGCAAGTGGTGACCAGACGTCACTTAAGGAGAAAGGCAAAGTAAACTGTAATGGTCTTAATGAGGCAGTGAAAATTATTCCATTGTAGGATTATCTCCCTTTTGCAGAGGGCTGCCTTTTCTGCTAAAAACTCTGCTTGTCACATCCACTGGCCAAGTCATGGGAAAATTAGGAAAATGCATGTCTCAGGTTATTCAGCTTGCCTCAGGTGCACTAAATAGTCAGTGTGCTGGTTAAGGTTCATTCCTCCAGGAGAAAGTAACTGATGTTTTAAAGCACATCAGTGATGAGCTGAAGGGCACCTGGTTTGTTCAAAGAATGCAGCTTGAAATTCATTAGGCACTGGTCTAAAGGGCAGGCAGGAAGGTGTGTCCTGGTGGGGAAGGGAAGCAGCACCGAGTGCTTCCTTAGTTTAATTTGAGAATGCCTGTCTGGGGTAGGATTTGTTTGTGAGCATCCACAGATTGCTGCAGAAGCAGCAGAGGTTTATTCTCAAATGCTGTTCTGAGCAAATGCTCCTTTTCCCTGTCTCCATTCCCACCATGGAGAAGTCCAACCCATCAGCCTCTGTCAACTCTAGAATAGTTCATTCTCTTCCCAAATCCAGCAGATTCAAAAGTGAACATCTCGTTTTTTCCCATCTCTTTCCTCTGGCTCTCTTTGGTGCCCCTCATGCCAGCTCTCTTCATTCTGCACTGCCAATCCTGGCCATGCAGGCCCCTGTCCAGAGCCCAAGGAAATCTCTTTCTCCTCGGTTTGATGAGTTTTGGGTGAAATGCATCACTAAGAGCTGATGAATTCCTCCATAAGTAAAATGATGTCATCAAGGATGATTCACAAGTCACGCTATACTATTCTTTCCAGCATACATCTTTATTTTTCTGGCTTCTTCAGTCTTTGTAAGAGCTTGATCAGTAGAATAAAATGCTAAAGCAAGCCACATAAATTCACATCCATTTGATATGGGGGTTTTTTTTAAATGAAATTCTGAAAGTGTAGAATTTCAGCAGCTTGCTTTGTTAACCTTCCACCAAAAAGAAATGTGCGAGGAACGTTGCCTTCACACATAGTCAGGCCTGATTTGAAGGAAGTGTTTTCAAGGCTCTGTGCTGCCTTTTCTTATGAAAAAGGTCTCATCTCTTCTGTTGCTCTAAATGTCTTAAAGAATCCTGATGCATGCAGTGGAAGAGAGGTTACTTCGCTGAGCAGCACATTTCCAAACGAGCTCTGCTCATGTGCCACCTCTCAAGGCACAGAACGGCTGAATTATTCGTCAGCAAAGTTCACAGGAGTGATAGAAGATGAACTGGCGTGACAGGGCAGAGCCAGGAGGGGATCAAGTTCAGGAAGCTCTTATCGTGATGGATGTGACTTGCTTGGAGTTGAAGATCAGGAGGTCAGGTCCTTCCGCTCCCGGAAGGGATCAGTGCTGGGTTTGTTGGCACTGCTGCAGCTCTGTTTCAAGAAGCCCAGATTTATATTTTCCTGTGCTATCACATCTGTACAGAGGCTGCAGCGCCCGTGGCGATCCGGAGGCTGCTGTAACCTTCCCACAGCTGGCTGTTTTCTCTGCACGCAGAACAGCTTTCCATCCCTTGGAGTGCTCTCCCCGCGCGCTGCCTGCTGGAGTCGCTGGTACAGAGTTGGAGCGTGGGCTCTGCTCTCTGCCATGCAGCAAGCCCAAGGAGATGGAGCCATTAGGTGGCTGAAGCAGCAAGGCACACCTTGGCTCACAACTTGTTTGGTCAGAGCCTATCAAAGGCAGCCCCAAGCATCTCTTTATTTTTTAAGCTCTGTCCTCAATGCTGTTGTTCCCCCTCCTGCCAAGGGTTCAGATCAGCAGCTGGAAAGATGATGTGACCCATGGCACGTTCTCTGATCTTGGCTTTTTGGCTGTGGCTCTGGGATGGCTGGACCCTAAAAAGAGAGAGACAATGAGCAAGTGTTGCCTGTGACCTGGTGAATGTGAATGGCTCAGCCTGCAGGTAGCCCTCCGAATGTTTGGCAAGAGCGATGGGATTGCTTTGGAGAGCCAGGAAAAGCCAGCGCAGGAACAAAATGGAACAAATGGCAAGACTGCTTATATAAATAATGTGTGTGACAGGAACATAATAAGTGAGTTCCCCTTACATTCAGGTCAAAAAACATTCGGACAAAGAAAAGGAAGAGCTGGGGGTGTGGGATACTCTTGAAGCGCCCTACTTCTGTTTGATACAAAATATTTCAGCTTTAAGCCCAGCAGAAGCAGCAAGATGAACAGTCTATCGAGATCTGTTAAAAGCCAGTGTATTTTCGATTTTCAAATAATATTTTGTGTTGCTGTTAATCTCTGTGGCTGTTAGTGTCACAGGGAGAAGTTTGAGCAGCTATTATTAGTGCCTAAACAAAGCAGTGTTTACAAGACGAGCCTATTTTGAGCCTGGAAAAATGAGTTGCCAAGAAGAAAAACAGATGCTGCACTTAATACGCTCTCTGTTCCAAGAGTCACAGCAAAGCAGTTGTGTTGCTAACGAACCCGATTCCTCCTCCTCTGCTTCCTCACACCCCTGGTTTTTTCAAACTAGACCTAAGAAGGAAAAACAATTAAAGAAAAAAAGTGGCAGTGGTCACGAGAAGGTGGAGGGGAGGACTATGTGAGCAGCACTGATTTGCCTCCAAAACAAGTGTCTGAGGGAAGAAGGTTTCTCTTCCAGAAACACCAGCCACAGGAGAGGTGTTATCTCTGTGGCTTTGGGGTGAGGTGGTAAATGGGATGGGCTTCAGGATCTGAGAGCTGGAGGACACCGAAGACCACTCAAACACTGGGCATATGCAGGCAGCCTTATCCACTCCTCCTTGGGAGCAGCCGTGCGAGACCAGTTTCGGGAACAAGGTCTGATAACATCAGGGAAAAAAACCTTAGCATATAAAAAAGATGGAAAACCTTCCAACTTCTCAAATTAATCTCCTGTTTGTGTGGAAAAATGAGGGGTTTTAGTTAAAACAAGCTCTAAGCTCCAAAGTGACATAAGAAATTTGTTTCATTGGAAGTCACTGACACTTCCCATCCTTATCCATTTTTGTCAGAATAGAATCATCCTTTTTTTTTTTTTTATACTTTTTCTCAAGAAAAAGAAAGGCCAAAGAGAAGGGATCACCTCCCAAAGAGTGTGGCAGTGGGAATTTTGAATTTGGACTGTTATGAAAGGAAATATGACTAAAGTTTGAAACAAAACTCCGAAAGCTTTGTCAACTGAAACAAAAAAAAAAAATCACATTGTTTGTTTGCAAAGGCATTGCTTGTTTTCTTCCCTTTCTTTTAATGAGGTGAAACAAAGCCAATCCAAAACCACAGCTGGGATTAAAAAGGTTTGCAATTAAAGATTGTGAGTAAGCACCAAGTCAGAAAGGAAAAACGCACTGAAGCTGTCAATGAAAAGCTGTGGGAGAGACCTACAAGGGAGGAGAGCAGATCAAACTCTGACAGTCTAAAGTTCAGTTTATAATCATGGATCAGCTGTGCTGGGAACCTGGGAAAGGTCAGGGATGCAAGGGAAGGACTGGAGCAATGTGGAATAACCTGTTCTAGGGGAAGGTGTTGAATCTGGATCCTCTTGGACATCCCTTCCAACCCAAATCATTCCATGATTTTGTGGCATTTCTTCCCTATGCTGGGAAGAGGGAAAAGCATTTAGTGAGGGATAGGACCACAGTGTAAGGATGTACAGTCAGGGGGGAAAGAGTTCTTTGGAGTTGCATCTTCCTTGCACATCAGAGTAATTGAAATGTATTCCTGTATATTTCTACTGGTTGGGGCTTTTCTAAGCTTATGTTTCTTATGTTGGCTGGTACGATCTGGGATAGAGTCAGGACTTTAATTTGTAACAGTCTTCATTTTTTTTGTAGCATGAGAAAATCAGGTCTCACAGATGAGGAGGGAAGCTGTTATTGGAAAAATCAAGTACAGGCTTTAATTAGACCCTTTTTTTGAAAGCATAATTTTCAAAAATATTTTGCATTGTGTCAGTAGACATCTAAACTGAGCCTCATTTCTTCACTTTTTCTCTTCATAGGAATGGTCAGATGAAGTGTTCAGTTTGGCAACAAATTTGTTGGCACAGAACATGTCAAGGGACGCGTTTCTGGAAAAAGCGTAAGTGGCCCTCGCGTGTCACCCTGCGGGTGTTGCCCTTCCCTCTGCGTCATTTTCCTCCATGCTTCTTACTCACCTGTCATCTATTGTTTCTGCTCTGGTGACTTGTCACTTCTGTAAACACAGGTCCTCCTTCGTATGGTTCTAAAAAGCCTGTTATCTAGAAGTCATCTAAACAAAAATCCTTTTTAGGGTTTTCCTTGCAAACTAATAAATCATTGCAGAAAAAAAATCAGAATTGAATGCTCCCTGCCCCTTGTACAGTTGTAGCTTCAGCTGTAGGCTGAAGGTCTCCATTTGAAAAGAAAGAATATTCTGGGTTGACTTGCTTCTGGTTTGTTTTCCTTTTTTGTCTTTTATTGATAACAAAATAGAGAAATGCCAGAAGTCCCTTTTCCTCATTCCAAGCTCTCTGGTTTCCATGTGATCCAGAGAGAATTCATTCCTCTGGATTGCCTGGCAGAGTGAGCAGATTCTGAGTTGCTTTTCACGAAGCAGAAAAGCTTTATGAGAATGTTTGGGATGTAATACACACCTAAAAGGGAAGAGATCTTAGCCTGACGTTAGCAATTCTCAGCTGATGAGAAGTGCACGGGCCGAGGCAGTTTTGTGTAAATCAGAGCTTTGAGAACAGCGTGGCAAAGCCTGCCAGAAAGTGCTGGTGTTGAACTGGGATACTCACTGGCCTTCTGGGGTTCTAAAAGAGGGCATGCATCTTCCCCAGCCTGTGAGTTAGCTGCTTAAAGGCAGCTTAGTGTCTCCCCCAAACACCTTTTCCTGCTCACAGACAGGGGCTCAGTCCAGCTAAATATTAAACTTCCCTTCCTAAAACTTCCTGCTCTCCAAAATTAACCTCCCCTTTTCCTGGACTCTCTGAGGCTGTGAACGGCTGCACCCAGAGTCAGAATGTTCCAGAGTGCTTCGCTTTAATCCCACAGAATCACAGGTGCCTGTTCTGGGAAGGAGGGACGTGCATCTGTGGGCGTGTGTTTCCTCCTCATGGTGTTTGTTGTGGTGCAGCTGGAGTCCACAGAAATTCCTGAAGCAGCTCTGAAGGGTGGATGTTGCTGGAATTGGAACACTGTGCCTGATAATGATGTGTTGGGACAGCAGGGATGTATTAGGCAAACAAAATCCCAAATGGATGGGAACATTTAACATTTCCTGTTGGCCCCGCACGTTGGCAGTGGGGAATGTGCTCGCCTGGGCTGGTGACTTCCTGCAGCTCCGTAGGCTGGAGATGAGTTTCAAGAGGGATTTGGTTCTACAATTTCCTTGCCCCTGAAATCCCCAGGTGCCCAGTGGGCTCTGCTGGCAGGTCCGTAGTGGGGAGGGTTGTGGCTGTACCTAATGGGCCTTCTCCTACCCAAATCAGTGGAGAAATGTGGCATCACACTGTACAGCAGAGCTCCTTGTCTGGAGCTATTCTTTGGCAGTTTTTCAAGCCATGTTAATTAAAGATGAAGTCACTGGACACACTGCGTAGATTCAGTAGCAGGCAAGCATGGCATTCCTGTGCCTTTTTTCCACTAATTAGTAAATCACTTGGAAACCATAAGGTTTCCCAGCTCCTCTGCACAGATGCCAAATCAGTCACTTAAGAAATCTATGACTTTAAAGACTAAATTATTTCCCCATTATAATTAGTGTCCTAAGCAAAGGGTTGGTTGGAGTCCTATCAGAACCCTTTTGTTGAAAGAGAAAACCAAATTGCATTAGAGCAGAATGAAGGGTTTTTTCTTCATGACATTCAGTTCCTTGGAGCATTGGAAGTGCAATAATAAACAGCTTGAGAAGCTTTTCCCCATCTTCTGTTATTTCTAACTTCCTTGGTTATAGAAGAAAACACTCAATGTGACCAAAATATAGTCAAAATTTTCAAAAAATAGAGGGCAAAATAAAAGAAACTTTTTTTTTTAAATAACTGCTGTGATTTCTTTTGTTTTAATCTCCCTCAGTGCTGGGAGTTGTGCTTGGTGACACAGTAGCACAAAAGGCTTCAGTTTCCAGAAGATGAATATGGGGAGTCAAGGATTTGTGGAAGTGTTCCTATCCCAGTTATCCTAGTTTGAGCATGCACTTTGTTTTTGAAGTGGTTGCTAATGGCATTTTCTGTTGGGAAGAAAAGGAAAGTTTATTAGAACCATGCCGTTTCTTCTTTTGGCAGACCAGTGGGTAAAGTGAAAAAGCTGAGCTTTTTAACAAAAAAAAAAAAAAATCCTCTTAAAATTTTAAGTGTTGTCACATTTTTTATCAGATGATGTTACTGCAAAACTCATTTACAGTTATCTCGGGACAGACAGTTGAAGATTTTTACTCAATGATGATATCCCAACATGTTTTCATACTGGAGAACGAGCTGAGTGGAACTTGCCACATGATCAGAGCTCTAGCCCAGAGCTAGA